>CAUYLG010040959.1:0-84893 GCA_963573385.1 Cacajao melanocephalus
AGAGGGGGCCGGGTGCAGTGGTTCATGACTTTAATCCCAGCACTTTGGGAGGCCAAGGTGGGTGGATCACCTGAGGTCAGGAGTTCAAGACCAGCCTGGCCAACACAGCAAAATCTCTTCTCTACTAAAATTAGCTGGGCATGGTGGCGCATGCCTGTAATCCCAGCTATTCAGGAAGCTGAGGCAGGAGAATTGCTTGAACCCGGGAGGCAGAGGTTACAGTGAGCTGAGATCATACCACTGCACTCCAGCCTGGGTGACAAAAGTGAGACTCCATCTAAAACAAAAAAAACCAGAGGGGTTGTAACCTAGAGCCTCTGACATCCACCTTACTGCCAAGAGGAAGTAAATGCCTGGGAATGAAGCCACCACAGAAGAAAGCAGAGTCAAGGCATGGAGTGAGACGCTGAGCCCCTGGATCCAGCTGTGCCTGAAGCTCACCCACTGTGGACTTTGCATCTCATGAGCCAAGAGCCAATGCATCACAGCGTCCTACCCTGCCCACCCATCTGCCACTCTGCTGTGGCCCCTGTCGGGGGTCTCACCTGAAACACCACCACCTTCCCATTGTCAGTCTGCAAGTAATATGTCCAGGTGGAGGAGACAAATCCCTGGGCTGAGTTGACAAGGTCATTGCAGAGGGTGGAAAACAAGTCCAGGAGGGAGAGGGCCCCACTTGGAGCTTCCAGGACCTTTCTCTGGTGAAAAAAGTTCCAAGACACAAAGGTGGCACCAAAAAAGGGATTAACCAATGAATGGGAGGGGGCAGGGTGCACTGGCTCACGCCTGTCATCCCAGCACTTTGGGAGGCCAAGGCAGGTGGATCACTTGAGGCCAGAAGTTTGAGACCAGCCGGGACAACATGGTGAAACCCTCTCTACTAAAAATACAAAAACTAGCTGGGTGTGGTGGCGCATGTCTAATCCCAGCTACTCCAGAGGCTGAGGCACGAGATTTGCTTGAACCCAGGAGGCAAAGGTTTCAGTGAGTCAAGATCGCATCACTGCACTCCAGCCTGGGTGAAAGATCGAGACTCCATCTCAAATAAATAAACGAATAGGAGGGGAGATGGGAGAATTCACTTGGATTGGATGTGGCTAAGTGATTTGGGCCAATAGGACTTCTTATAATGAACGCAGATCTCAGCGTGGCATTTGGCTTCTTGTGTACCCTTAGGGAAGTGGATTGTGCTCTCTGAGCCCTAAAATGGGGATGATTGTTTTTCTTCACGGAGTAGCCATGAAATTTCAACTAGAGGATGTCTGCCAAGCGCCTGGCATGGCACAGGCACTTAATGCGTAAGTAGCCTCTATTACTGAAAATCTCATAATCTTCACTGTTCTTAATTGACAGCATCAATGGAGTTCTGATGGCCAGGCATGGTGGCTCACGCCTATAATCCCAGCACTTTGGGAGACCAAAGTGGGAAGATTACTTGAGGTCAGGAGTTCAAGACCAGCCTGGCCAACATGACAAAACCCCGTCTCTCCTAAAAATACAAAACTTCGCCATTGTAGTGGCAGGTGCCTGTAATCCCAGCTACAAAGGAGGCTGAGGCAGGAGAACCACTTGAACCTGGGAGGCGGAGGCTGCAGTGAGCCGAGATTGCACCACTGCACTCCAGACTGGGTGACAGAGCGAGACTCCATCTCAAAAATAAAAATAAAAAAGAAGGAGCTCTGAATGGGAAGGGCTGACAGTGCAGTGAGCTCTTCTGAACAGCAGTAAAAGCCCGGAAGGGGTGGAGGAAAATGGGGGAAGCAGGGAAAGGGCTTTCTGGGGAGTCCCAGCCCCTGGATCTCTGGCTATGCTACATGACTTTCTGTGCCTCAGTTTCCCCTGAATGCAGTACTGCTTGGATGACAGATGAGCCACTATTGTTTCTTTCACAAGGCGTTGTGTGCGTGCTTGGGAAGAAAGGCTGCTCTGTCCTGAGCTGTGGTTCTGAGCCCCTCCAAGGTGACAGTGACCACCAGCTCATCACAGGCGACAGGCTTAGAACAGCACCCGGCAGCTCTGGGGGCGCCTAAGATGAGTGAGGTGAGGCGTGGCCGCAGCCCTGGTGGCTTCAAGTCTTGCCCCTTGCACAGCCCTAAATGTGGGTAACCTGGGAGGTTGACCCTGGGCACTAAATGAGGGTGACAGTGTCCTTTGTGCCTCCAAGTGACACAAGACATTTGGGACAGGTCGAAGTCAGGCCTGAACCAGGACAGATGTTTGATAAAACAGGGCGGTTTTCTGCCACTTACTCCTGAAAAGGTGGTGGGGCGTGGGGGGCACTGTTGCATGCCACAGAGATGACAACTCAGGCTGGAGATGTGCCAGGGCTGGATCGAGGTCACCCTGCAGGCCTGGGACATAATGCAGAGCCTGGCAGAGCCTCTGGACCTGAATGCAGATTTTCCTTGGGGCGAAGTGGGTGGGGTCGCAGGAAAAGGGGCCCCAGGCCGCAGTAGGAGGCCCACCTTCTGCTCCGGCTCGGGCTCGGGGGACTGGCTCCAGCAGCCGTGGCTGCAAGCCTGCTGCTCTGTCTCCTTCACATAGGCTTCCACGCAGGCTGTGGGAGGCGGGAGGGCATGACTGGGGATGGCCCCTCCCAGGCCACCTCTCCCCACCCTGGCCCACCCTGCCGGCGGGCCCTCACCTGCTTCACACTCAGTCTGGGTGGCATTGGGCTTGGAGCTCCTGGCCACGAATCGGCAGATGGAGAAGAGGCGGCAGCCACGCTCACAAGCGCTGATCAGAACAGCTCTGTCATAGGGAGACTCGGAGGCACCCTCCAGCCCCGCCTGGGGTGGGGGGGACACGGAGCTCAGGACATGGGGAGGGGCAGGAGGGGGTGGACTGGAGCCTTCAGAAGAGGCAGGGGAAGGTTTTCTAACTCCCCACCAAATCTAGCCAGATAGGGATGAAGCTGGGGGAGGCTACAGATAATTAGTGGAGGCTCTGAGGAGGGAGATGGGGAGGGAGCTTGAGAAGAGAAATGGACAGTGAAGGTGGAGAGAAATGAGCCTTCCTCCCCAGGCTCCAGGGAGGAGGGGAGAGATGGAGAAGGATTCTCAGAACTGGAGGAGGAGGGGGAGGCTCAGAGGAGGGGGGCAGGCTTAGAGGATGGGGGGAGGCTCAGGCCTAGAGGATGGGGAGAAGCTCAGAGGAGGGGGGAGAGGCTCATAGGAGGGGGTTTTGGTCACACCCAGATCAGGCTTGAATCCTGGGGAGTGGTGGTATGAGTAGGGACTGGTAGGTCTGAGTGGGGAGGGAAGAGGATGTGGAGGAGGGGGAGGAGTGAGGTGGGGGGACCGTCAGGCCTGAGGGAGCTGGGGGTTGGGTGCTAGAGGGTCCTTGCCCAGCAGAGTGCAGAGGGAGCCCAGGAGGTGGTATCAGCCCTTATCACAAGGACCTACATCTCCAAGCCCTCCCCCATCAGAGGGACACCCCCCTAGCCCATCCCCCACTGGAGGGACATCCCCATTCCCGACCCCTCCCTCCCCAGGGACCCTCCCCCAGTCTCCTGCTGTCATCCAAAAGAAGCCATCCCAATCCCTCCCCTTTCAGAGACATCCCGCGTACCCTGGCTGGCACCTGGCCCCTCAAGCGCCTCACCTGCGAGGGTCGCGGGCCGAGGTCACGGTCGCGGCACCGCAGCTGGCAGTTCTGCGTGTCCCCGAGCTGGGGGGCAAAGGGGTCGCGGGCGGACGGCGCGGAGGCCGCGGGCGGAGATGCCAGCAGCAGCAGCAGCAGCAGCAGCGGCATCAGCGCCACCGCAGCCATGGCCGGGCCGAACGCGGGGGGCGCGGGGGACTCCGGCTCCGGCCGGGCACGGAGGATGCAGCGGCTGCGGCGGGGACCGGAGCGCTGACGTCACCAGAGCGAAGCAGCCTGGGAAGGGGGGGTGGGAGATGCGGAGAGCGGGCGGGGGAGATGCGCTGCGGCACCCGCGGCGTGCGGGTCGGGCGGGGCAGGTGCATCGCGGCCCTCAGCGTCTGTCCCATCGCGGGGGTCCCAGGACACCTCCCTGGTGCCCACGGGCGGCGGATTTCTGCTGGCGCTAGGGGCCAAAAGGAAATAGATAGGGGGATGGGATGGAGGGGGCTATTCGCCCGGGGTGTTGGGGAGAGGCTGGCGGAGGAGGCAAGGTGTGAGTCGATCCCGCGGGAAAGAGGAGGAAGGGGTGTCCAGGCTACAAGGGTCAGCGAGGACCCTGAGGCGAATAGCTCGTTGGTGGAGGAGGAGGAGGGAGGGCGGTTGGGTTCTTCCAACCAAGGAACAGAGCAGGAGGAAGGTGAGAGCCCCAGGACCTGGCAGCAGAGAGAGGTGGCAACTTGTGCACAGTTTGCCTCCTCCGGGAAGCCCTCTGAGCCCCTTCCTTGCTGCTTCAGCCTTGCCTTCCTTTGGTCCAGTCCTGATCCACGGACCTGGGGGATCTGGCTCTGTCTCCCCAAGGCTGGGGACCCCCTGGGCCGGACCTTAGTGGGAGGGGACACAGAGGTACGCTCAGGAGCAAGGGGAGGGGGAGCTGCTAAAATTTCTAATTCTCGTGGGAAAACTCGGGGCAAATAGCCACACTTCTGTCTTCCATAACCACCACACCCTCGGGTGATGGACTGTAGCCCCAGGAGCCGAATCTCGGGTTAGGGTGTCCACCCAGCTTCTTCTCCGCCAGGTACAGGAATGGGGGCGCCCCTCTAAACCCGGATCCTCTGCAAAGATGCCCCAGCTTTCGCTGGCATGCTTGGCGCAGGTGCCTGCAGCGCGCGCCGCCGCCCGCGCGTCTCCCCCACGCTCCGCCCCCGCAGACGGCCCGGCAGCCTCGCAGGGTCCGCGGGTCAGAGGGCGCCTCAGGTTCCTGCCCGGGAGGAGGGGGTCCGGGGTGGGGGCCAGGCGCACGCGCCCCTCCCACCACCACCACGGCCTGCGGCCGCGCTTTCATCTCTGCGGCCCCCGGCCGGCCCCCAAGTGGCTTAATCAGGCGCGGCTGTGCCTGGCGGACCCCGAACATCTGGATCCCGGCGCTGCCCCTCCCCCGTCCCGCCCCGCCTCTCCCCTCCCTTCCCCTCCCTTCCCCTCCCCTCCCCTCCCCTCCACTCCCCTCCCCTCCCCTTCCAGGCTAGGCCGCTGCGACCGGGCGGCGAGGGCCTCCAGCCCGCAGTTTGCGCCAGAATCCAGCAGGGGATCTCCGGCTTCTAACCCACCCGCGCGCCAGGCCGGCACCTTGGGAAACAGCCCTGTGCGTTATGACCAATAGTGTCCCCCATTTCACAGGTGGAAACTTAGG
This sequence comes from Cacajao melanocephalus, assembly GCA_963573385.1. Taxonomy (NCBI): domain Eukaryota; kingdom Metazoa; phylum Chordata; class Mammalia; order Primates; family Pitheciidae; genus Cacajao; species Cacajao melanocephalus. The sequence continues at coordinate 5,276 of CAUYLG010040959.1, forward strand.
CTCCGGGACGCGTTGACAAAGACAGGATTCAAGCCCACACATGTTAATTCCAGAGGCCCGCGCGCGCCTAACCCCTCCACAATTACTGTCCTTCATTCATTCCAAACAAAACACTTTTTCTTGCAACAACCGTATAAGATAGGTACTGGTGGCGTTGCCCTTTTCTACGGATGAGGAAAATGAGGCTCAGACTGCAAAGTGGTTCTGTTCAGGTGACAGGGAGAGAAGCAAAGAAAAGCCGGTAGGGCCCTGCCAATGATGGGAGTGGGGGCCTTTGGGCATAAGAGGCATTGCTTAAAGCGCATCCAGGAGGAGGGACACCCCGCGCCCTTTTGTAGAAGGGGAAACTGAGGCTGCAGAAGTGGGTCGATCGCCCAGGTTGCCCGAGGGAAGGGGAAAAGGCTGACTGCCGCCCACCCACCCCCCTTTCCGCTGCGCGAGGCCGCTGGGGGGGGTGAGCGGAAAGAGGACTTGACCCCGGCCCCCAAGGTGAGCCCCCGCACCCCTCCTGCTGTTCCCGGGGGAGCCGGTCCAGGTGAGGGGCGGGCGGGCCGGCGGGCGGCCAGGGTCGGGTTTCAGGAAATCCGCCGACATTCCTTCGGGGCTTAAGAGGGAAAGTTGACTCGGCGCCGCCCTCGCCCCCCCCACTTCCTACCCCCCGGGGCGGCCTGGCCGGGGGCGGCGCACGGGGGGCCCTGAGGCCGGCCTGGGCGTGAATCAGCGGCAGGCCAGGCGTCCGGGAAGCCACAGCGGCCGAGGTCAAGGCGGGCGTCGGACAAGCGCCCTTTGTCCCTTGCCGCCATCATCACGACCCTGCTGACCCCCACCTCCAAGCAGGGTATAGGCTGGGGAGGAGGCAGGGCACCATGGCGCCGGCGGTGGTTGCTGATGGTTGTTGGGGGAGGAAGGAGGGATGTGACTGCTTCTCCTCCTCCAAGCAGCTTGTGCCTCCTGGGACGCAGACTTCAGAGGCTCCTCAGGGTGCAGACGGGCAGGGAAACTGGCCTCCCTGGGGCAGGTCTGCAATCCCCAGGCCCGGTCTCCAGGGCCTGAAGTCCAGAGTACAATAAACTGAGGACCCAGGCATCCCTGCTTCCCAGGCTCAGCCTCCAGGGCAGAAATTATAAAGCCTGGGGCACACCCAGGCCCCATTTTCCTGTGCCACAGACCTTGAACCAGACATCCAGAACCTCACTGTCCCTTAATTCCTGGAAGCACCTGCCTAGAACACCAGGCAGCTAATCCTATACTGAGGGCCCCTGAGCACCTGGCTCTCAGAATGGGAAAGGCAGCTCCGCCCTCCTCCTCCCAGTGGCTGTGGGTCCCCACAGGACCCTGAAGGTCCCATTTCCACTGGCCCCTCCCTGGTGCACCCTCAGTGCCTTGGAATCACGAGGAAGCTGGGGATAGAGGGCCCTCAACCTAATACCTCTCCTCCAGAAGTGACCTTTTCGTGGAGGGTGCAGGACTCAGGACGGGTCCCTCCCCCAGCCCAAGGAAAGGCCCTCCCTCCATCTGCCCCTTAGACATTCCCAGCCAACTTCAAGGACTTAGGTCAATATTTGCCAGAAGTTCCATTGACGAGAGCTCCGTTTTGTTCTCAAGGAGATGATGGAACTGGGGAGGAAGGGGTTAAACTGCTGGGGGCCCTAAGGGCTGGGAATGTTGCATCTTGGGGTCAACTCCTTTTCCCTGAAGTCAAAGGTGTGGGGTAAAGGTCACCCAAGGGCAGAGGTCACACTCCAGGGTGGGGCTGGGCAAGACTGGAAAGGGTCCTTCCTCTTCTATGGGTAAGGAACAGAGAGGGATGTCTACTAGCTAGGGTCACACAGGCAGAGAGAGAGAGTGGGCCAGGCTGGGACCCCAGGCAGCATGACTTGCTGGGACTGAGTTTTCTTGCTACTTAGAGGGACTGAGAATTCTCCATCCTTTCATTTTGCAAATATTTAGTGAGTGCTTCACCTTTTGCCCTTACTGGGTCCAGCATGGGGTCCAATGGGGCTAAGGCTACCCACAGTCTAAAGAAAATCAGTTGCACAATGAATGAAGTATTTGGAAGAGTTGTATTTCAAAAACAATAAAACAAAGTGAAGGAGAGGGACACTGCTGGGGGAAGGGTGGAGGGCCTCTCTGAGGAGGTGACACTGGACCTGTGACCTGGTGGAAGAGAAGGGGCTAACTGGGGAAGATGTGGGGAACAGCATTCTAGCAGAGGGAACAGCCAATGCACAGAGGCCCTTTGATAGTAACAAGCCTGGTATGTTTGGGGAAACAGGGCTCCAGTGGCTAGGGTGGAATGAGGGAGAGGAGGGGGAAGAGGAGAGGGAAAAAGAGGATTGGAGAGGATGGGGCAAGGGAGGCAGGGCAAAGATCTGCTTTTTCTTCTTTTAAAAGCTCCCTGTGCCTGGTGTGCAGAGAAAGGCAGAGGGTTATCAGGGAAGTCCCGGAGGAGGCTGGGAAGCATTCCTGAGGGAGACTGTGGGGTCTGGATCTGAATGGGTTGGGGAGAAGGGGTCAGCGTCTCAGAATGGGGATGTGTTTTGGAATCAGAGCCAACAGGATTTGCTGATGAATTGGACATGAGGGATGAAGGAAGGAGAGAGTTGTCACGCGCACTTCTAGGTCTCTGCCCTGAGCACCTGGATGGATGGGGGAGCCCTTTAAATGAAGGGGGGAAAAATCATTTTGCTCCAGAAGCCTAAGGTCCTCCTAGGAGTGGGTAAGGGGTCTGTACCCACGGAGAGAGCATCTGCAAACAGGGGCCGTGGGGGAGGAGTGTCGAGTATCCTAAAAACTCAATTCCAGCCAAGAACTGCCACCTCCACTTAACCCTCTGGGCCCCCTAGCAGGTGGGACGATGGCTCCACGTTTCAGAGGGGACAAGCAGGCCTGGGGGTCACCTCTGCTCCAGGAGATCCTGCAGTGCTGTGCTAAGGTTGTAGAGACTTCTGCTGCCTTGCGTCTTCCCACGGAAGCCCTTAGGCTGGGTGGTGCCCATTGTGCAGAGAAAGAAACTGAGGCACAAAAGACCTGGTAAATGGCAGCGTCTCTCTTTGTCCCTCTTCTCCATCCAGAGTTCAGATGGGGCAGGGGCGCCCAGGTCCCCCAGAGGCCCCCATTCCCCAATCTTGTTTTTTGACAGTCTGGAGTCTGAACTGGAGATTTAAGTAGGAGAGGGTGGGGCTTCCGTCTTGGGCAGACAAGTGGGTGCTCCTGAGCCCCCCTCAGACACTTTTACCCCCTTGGCTGGTTGAGGACCTGGGGAGAGAATCCAGGCCTCTAAGGGACTCCTAAAAAAGGGGACTTGGAGGCATTCCCTTCCCTGGACGCTGCAGCTGGGGGCGGGGCTGCGACCCAAAGTGGGTAACTGCACCCCCTAACTCTCATTTCAGGCACCCCCATCCGCAGCAGCCTTGGAGGCCAGTAACTCTTTATTCCTGGGCACCCGCATCGGGTAGGGACCCGGAGGAGGTAGATGAGGCGCCCGGGCCGGGAGGGGTCCCGAAACTCGAGCAATGGCCAAAAATAATAACACGGAGAAGGCTCTTTGCGCAAAAGAAGGAAGACAAACTATGCGTCGCTCCGGGCAGCCGGCGTTACCTGGAGTCGGCGGGCGGCGGCCGCCGGAGCGATTACTCACCGCGTGGCGCACCCCACCCGCGGGCCGCTGAGTGGATTTTTCCGTGGTGGGGTGTGAATAGGTCCCAGGGAGGGAGAACTTCTTACTGCTCTCCTCCTGGGAATACCTCCTACCGCGGTGCGGGACCCAGTTCCCGCGCAGGCCTGGGTCCCCGCTCCCACAGGGGACCACATCTCCCCATCTGCCCACCCAGGAGCTCCCGCCCCGAGCAACCTCAAACCCATCCCGCGCGTGAGGGGGACAGCGCAGCCAGGGCGAGGGCGAGGGCGAGGGCGAGGGACTCCGTGCCTTCCTGCTTTTTCTCCTTTCTTCCAGCAAAGCCTGGGGCTGACGCTACAGGCGGAGAACCGAAAAGAGGCAGGATGAGGTGGGAGGGCTGGGACCCGCGCGCCGAGGGCGTGGGGCCGGGGGTGACTTTTAGGCCCCTGGGAAGGCAGAGGGGCTGGAGATAGGGGTAGGCGGGGCTCAGGGACCGCTCGGTGGGGGGGCGGGGCCAGAGCTGGGGTGGGGGCCGAGACAGAAGATTGGGCGGTAGAGGGGGAAATGGAGGAGCGGGCAGGGTTGGGGACCGCAGGGGCCACTGAAGAGGCAGTGGGCTGAGAGGAGGGTGCAGGGAAGTGGGCAGGGTTATGGAAACGGCATTAGGGGTGCCGGGTCCCAGACTGGGGGTGGGAAGCCTGGAGCTCGCAGGGTTGGAGAGGGAGGTCCTGGGCCGGTAGGGGTTGAGTAGGGTCTCTGGGGCCGCGGGACAGGGCGCGCGCCGTTCCCGGTGGGGCGGAGGCCGGACGGGCGGGGCGCGCGGTGCCCGCGGGCGGGCGGGCGGCGGGGAGGCCGGTGCGGGGCCCGCCGCCCCCCCGGGGCCGGGCCGGGCCGGAGGCGGGGCCGGGCGGGGCCAGCGGCGCATTAGCGCCTTGTCAATTCGGCTGCTCAGACTTGCTCCGGCCTCTGCGTCCGCGCCCAGCGACGTGCGGGCGGCCTGGCCCGCGCCCTCCCGCGCCCGGCCTGCGTCCCGCGCCCTGCGCCGCTGCCGCCGAGCCGCCGCCCGCCGCGCGCCCCCGGCAGCGCCGGCCCCATGCCCGCCGGCCGCCGGGGCCCCGCCGCCCAATCTGCGCGGCGGCCGCCGCCGTTGCTGCCCTTGCTGCTGCTCTGCGTCCTCGGGGCGCCGCGAGCCGGATCAGGAACCCGTGAGTACCCTGTGCCCCACTCCTTCCCCCAAGGCAGAGCAGAGGGCGGGCGCCCCGGGGGCAGCCGCGGGGGGAGGGGGCGCGGGCGCCACCTGGACGGCCGGGGAACAAAGGAAGGCGCCCCCGGCGCAGCCCTCGGGGCGCCCTTACCTGCGGGGCGCACGGCGCCGCAGTCCCCTGCCCGGAGAGTCCTGCTTCCGCGCCCGAGGCCTTCTTACCTGGGCAGCTGGGCCGAGGGCGCCAAGCCAGGCCCCCAGGGGCTGGGGGATCGCGGCCTGGGACCCTCTGCACGCTAGGACGTAGCGGGCGCACGAGTCTGCTTCGGCCGACTCTGAGCCGCGGGGACTGCGGGGCACCGCTCCCAGGCGGGGGCGCACGCGGTTGGCGCGCTGGGTGCGGGCCCCCAGCGGGGCCCCCCCGGTCGGAGGGATGAGCCCCACGGGGAGGGCGGGGCTGGAGGGGGGCCGCTCTGGCCTCCTGGCGCGCTTCCCGGGTTCCCCCGGGACTTGCCTCTCCACGGGCCGGCGCCACCGCCCTCCCACAGCGGGACCCGGCTCACGGGGGTCCGCGGAGTCCCCGCCACTGGCGGCGCTTAGAACCGTTTTCGGCCAGGCTGTGTCGGGCGGAGAGCCTCCAGCGAGAGGAATCTTTGTGAGCGAGTGGGTGAGAGGGAGAGAGAGAGCGGGAGCCAGTGAGTCCGGGTACCGGCGGGCCCAGACTTTGAGGTGGCCCACTGGGAACTCGCTCCCCGACAACCCAAGACCCCCTCCCTGGAGGGACTTCTGGCCTCAGGCACTCTGGGGCCCCCCATCCAAGGAACACCCCCGCAAAGATACATCTCCATATCCAGACCCGCTCTGGGACACACCCAGAGACACAAAGAATCACACTGGCTTGTGGCCCGTCACCCTCGCCCTCAAACTCGCGCACACTGCATCCCAGATGTACATTCGCACACCATCGCGGACGCACACACATTCCATCCCTGACACACAATCACGGTCACACACTCATCCCACAGGGGAGGCGACCCAGGGGCACAGAGGCAGGCACGACTCTCCCCAGACGTGTAGTCACTCCATACACCCCATCCAGGCGCACGGGCCACCCCGCGGGTCGCTGGGCACACACTGCTCCCAGGCTCACTCACCCTCAGCTGGGCTGTTTGCAGGCTGCCTGTAGGGCTCCTCCGGTTAGGGGCAGGGTCCGGGCATCCTCTGGGGGCACTTGCTGAGAGTGCCCTGTCATCTCCCCTGCATCTGAGCAGGTGAGGGTCTACCTCTGACCCTCCCAGGGCCCCTGACGGCTCTGCCGGGTGGTGGGCAGTGGCTGTGAGCGCCAAGCTGTTTTCCAGTGAGTAGAGCAGCAGGCGAAGGTGTGGGGGTGGGGGGGGTTGTTAAGTGTGTTTTTTCCTTTAAGGGGGAAGAAATTAAATAAAAGATTCTCACACCTCGGCAATATGTTTCTACTTACGGTGTGTCTTAGCACCTGACCAGCAGGCGGGTGGGTCGTAAAGTGTCTGCAGGTACCAGTGGGATGGGAGGTGGGGACCCCCGTGGGGACCCTGGGATGGAGGCCACCCTTCCGCCCTGGTTGCAGAGAATCTCACACTTTTCCCTTTTAAAACACATGGTGTTCCTTTTTAATAACGGCAGTGGCTCCAGATTGGGAAAAGAGGAGAGAAAAAACTTTTAAAGGCCCCAGCTCTTCGGGAAAGGAGGGGAGGCAGGGAGTGAAAACGGGGCTGTTCAAAAGCCCAACCTAGGGATCTGCTTTGGGGAGCCCTCTAGGAGGCCCTCCAAACCAAGCCAAGTCCCCCCCAACTCAGGCTCAGTGGGCTGTTCCCAGCTGCTCCCCCGCCTGGCCTGGAATGTGTGCGTCCCTGTCCCCAGCGCCTTACCCCATTGTTTTCGGAGGCGGGGAGGGAGTGCCAAGCCACCCGGGACCCCAGAGCTGGGAAGGCCTGTCATCTTTACAGTTCCGGGGGCTGCAGGCTTCTGAGCTCTCTGGACATTGGATTCCAATCACATCTTATTGATCTCCCCAGCAAGTAGAATGTATTTCTCCTCCCATTTTATGGAAGAGAAAAGTGAGAACTGGAGAGGGGAAGTCGATTGCCCAGGTTCTCCCACCGGGGTTTCGAACATATCCCGGGAGGAAAAAGCGTCCTTCTGACCTTGCCTGCTAGGGCTAAGGGGGTGGGAGACTGGTCTGCCCAGGCCCGTCTGGCCTTGCCCTGCCCCCCCACCCGTGGCCGCCCGGTGTCCCCCGCCCAGCCCCGGGAGGGCAGCTGCAGCTGCTGGCAAGTGAGCCACGCCAGCCCAGGCCAGGCGGGTGTGGCAGAGGGGCAGTGCCCCCTAGCCAGGACCCCCCAGAGAGCCCCTTCCTGGCCAGGCAACCTTGGTGGGTGGGGGGAGCAGGAGGGGCGTGACCCACTCTAGGAGGGCTGAGAGGGGCCTGGGGTCCGGGCAGGCCTGGCCGTGCCTCCCACTCTGCTGGGGGGGCCCAGGCAGGAAGCGGTGGGTGGGCCAGGGCAGAGACGCTGGCACGCCCGAGTTCATGCAGAAGGAATTCCGAATTAACGGGCGGCTGGCTGCCTGGGACCTCCAGGGCGGCCCCCTGGCCCCCGCCCCCCTCGGCCGCCCCCGCCTCCTCGGCCCTGGCCCGCTCAGCCGGCTCCTTCGCACGGACGCGGAGACCTCCAGCGAGCCCTGGGCCAAGCCCCAAGCGCAACTGCGATTCCAGGCTCCAGCAAGACAGCCCTCGAGCCAAGTTTGCCCCGGAAAATCATCAGGGCCGGCCCAAGAACCGTGTCCACCCCACCTCGCCCATCGGGGGCAGTGAGGGCAGCCGCTGGCTTTCAGGGGACCTCCCGTGGGGCCGGGATCACCCTGTCCTTGGCTGCCATCTCCTGCAGTCCCTTCTCCCAGCGGCCTGGGGAGTCCTTTTCAATGCAAATCTCCCCGCATCCCTCCCTCCCCTGCTCAGAACCCTGGAATCCCTCCTCCTGCAGGTCAGAGTCTCTGACCTCTCAACCCTCATTTCCCACCGCTCCTGCCCCAGGACCTTGGCACTTGCCTGCACACGCTCTGTTAGATAATGTCACAGCTACTGCCCCTACCTTATTCACGTCTTACTCAGAGGTCACTTCCCCAGACAGGCCTCCGGAGCTTCTGCCACTGCTCTTTTTCTGGCCCCTGCTTTACTTTCTCCCCTCTTTATCGTCTTAGATATTTATTTGTTCCATTTTCCTGCTGCTTCCTTGGATTTGATGCCCGCAATGGCAGGACTTTTGTCCTTGGTCTTTGGTCATCACCCTGGTGCCCGTGGATCTTGACACACTATAGGTACCCTGTGAATGAACAGATGAATCAATGAATCAATGAACAAAGGGGTGGATGAGTCTTTGCAACCACCCTGTGTGGAACGAGGGGCCCCTTTCCAGAGACTCAGAGAAATAAAACACTGAGGCTGGGTGCCGTGGCTCAAGCCTGTCATCCCAGCACTTTGAGAGGCCGAGGCAGGTGGATCACTGGAGGTCAGGAGTTCAAGACCAGCCTGGGCAACATGGTGAAACTCCATCTCTACTAAAAATACAAAAATTAGCCATGGAGGTTATAGTGAGCTGCGATTGTGCCACTGCACTCTAGCCTGGTGACAGAGTGAAACCCTGTCTCAAAAGTAAAACACTGAGACTTGCACAGTGAACTGTGGGCATTTGAATCCGGGTCAACTTGGTTTAAAGATCTCATGGGAAAATATTGTCTCCAAGAGTATGTCTTCTCAAACGACCCCATGAGGTTTGTTTTGTTGCTTTTTAAAATTTAAATTGATTTTTTTTTTTCTTTTCTGAGACAGGGTCTCGCTGTCACCCAGGCTGGACTGCAGTGGTGCAATCATGCCTCACTGCAGCCTCAACTTCGCAGGCTCCAGCAATCCTCCTGCCTCAACCTCCCAAGTAGCTGAGACCATAGGCACATGCCACCAACCTCCCCCCACCCACAACCTGGCTAATTTTTGTATTTTTGGTAGAGACAGGGCTTCACCATGTTGCCCAGGCTGGTCTCAAACTCCTGACCTCATGTGATCCTCCTGCCCCAGCCTCGCAAAGTGCTGTGATTACAGGCATGAGCCACCGCACCCAGCCAACCCCATGATATTGATGCCATGATGCCCACTTCCCAGATAGGGAAACGGACTCAGAGAGGCATCTGGAGGTTGGCCTGGGCACCCCTTCCTCCTCTGGGCCTTGGTTTCCCCATGGACAAAACAGGTTCCTCTTAGGTTCTGGTCTCAAGAGGGGGAGCTCCTGGGCTGCCCTGACAGCCAGCAGGAGAGGAGGCGTCGACCACCCATGGGCATCCCCAGGGCTCCTGTGCCCAGCACCTGACACCACACCACCTAGTTCATGAAGTCCCCTTCCCCTCTCACTTTCACAGTTGCCCAGGAGACAAAGAGCTTTCTCATTCCCACTTTGCAGATGAGGAAAACTGAGTAGAAGGAAAAGAACGATGATGTCTAGTCCCTTTGGATAGGAGTTGGGGACATGCAGTTGGCCAGGGCTGCCTTTAGTTCCAGAGGTAGGCATTGTGGAGCAGAACTTTGGAGACCAGAAAATCTGGGCCTAACTAGGATGGCCTTCCCTCATTGCAGCAAGGGAACTCGATCTTTCAGAGCCAAAGTTTTTTTTATCTTTAGCATGAGAAAGATTGGCTGAGAAAATGAAGGTAAAGTCTTAGCACGACATTCAGAACGCAGGCGCTCAATAAATGGTGCTTGTAGGCTGGGCGCGATGGCTCACGCCAGTCATCCAAGCGCTTTGGGAGGCTGAGGCAGAAGGATCACGTTCAGGAGTTCAAGACCCGTCCGACCAACATGGTGAAACCCCGTCTCTACTAAAAATAGAAAAATTAGCCAGGTGTGGTGGTGTGCACCTGCAATCCCAGCTACTCAGGAGGCTGAGGCAGGAGAATCACTTGAACCTGAGAGGCAGAGGTTGCAGTGAGCCAAGATCGCACCACTGCACTCCAGCCTCGGTGACAGAGAGAGACTGTCTCAAAAAATAATGAAAATAACAAAATTAAAATTTTAAAAAAAGGTGCTCTTAATCATTCAAGTAAGGATCAGGGCTTTCATTTTAAGCAATGCCCTCCCCCGACAGAAACACCTATGATGTGTGAAGCTCTGGGAGTATCACAGGAAGAACCCACAATCATTTTGTTTCTAATAGCCAAAAAAAGAAAAACGAAATGAGAATGGAAAATAAAGAAGGCTAGGCACAGTGGCTCGTGCCGGTGATCCCAGCACTTTGGGAAGCCAAGGTGAGAGGATCGCTTGAGGCCAGGAGTTCAAGACCAGCCTGAGCAACCTAGTGAGACCTCATCTCTAAATAAATATCTAAAAACCAGCCATGTCTGGTGGTGCACACCTGTAGTCCCAGCTACTCAGGAGCTGAGATAAGGGAGGATCGATTGAGCCCAGGAGATTGAGGCTGCAATGAGCTATGATTGTGCCACTGCACTCCAGCCTGGTCAACAGTGAGACCCTGTTGCTAAGAAAATAAAAATCAAATCATGGCTGGGTGCGTTGGCTCACTCCTGTATTCCCAACACTTTGGGAGGCCAAGGCGGGTGGATCGCTTGAGGTCAGTTCAAGATCAGCCCGTCCAACATGGTGAAACCCCATCTCTACTAAAATTACAAAAATTACCTGGGCGCAGTGGCAGGCACCTGTAATCCCAGCTACTCGGGAGGCAGAGGTTGCAGTAAGCTGAGATGATGCCATCGCACTCCAGCCAGGGTGACAGAGTGAGACTCTGCCTCAAAAAAAAAAAAAAAGCCTGGGCACGGTGGCTCATGCCTGTAATCCCAGCACTTCTGGAGGCCAAGGCCAGTGGATCATGAGGTCAGGAGTTCAAGACTAGCTTGGCCAACATGGTGAAACCCCGTCTCTACTAAAACTACAAAAATTAGCTGGGCGCGGTGGCAGGCACCTGTGATCCCAGCTGCTCGGGAGGCTGAGGCAAGAGAATTGCTTGAACTCGGGTGGCAGAGGTTGCAGTGAGCCGAGATCTCGCCACTGCACTCCGATGTGCAAAGCAAGACTCACTGGATCCGAATGAGCTTTATGCCTGAGTTGTGTGACCCCTCAGAACCTTGAGTACCTCAGTGATGAAGTTTTGGAAGGGTCCATTGTTGGCATCAGACAGACCTGGACAGCTCCACGTTTGTCAGTTTGGTAGCCAGTGTTGGCCTGGACATTTAACCCAACTGATCTTCAGTTTTTCTATCTGTAAAATGGGGGACTGTCATTAACAGCGGCTTCTCAGAACCACCATGAACCGTGGAGGTCCTGGCATGGTCCGGGGCTCAGAGGGTCCCCGCCCCGGCCTGACACATGCTCCTCTTTGACCCCAGACACAGCAGTGATCAGCCCCCAGGATCCCACGCTTCTCATCGGCTCCTCCCTGCAGGCCACCTGTTCAGTGCACGGAGACCCGCCGGGAGCCACCGCTGAGGGCCTCTACTGGACCCTCAACGGGCGCCGCCTGCCCCCCGAGCTCTCCCGGGTGCTCAACGCCTCCACCCTGGCCCTGGCCCTGGCCAACCTCAACGGGTCCAGGCAGCAGTCGGGGGACAACCTCGTGTGCCACGCCCGAGACGGCAGCATCCTGGCTGGCTCCTGCCTCTATGTTGGCCGTAAGTGGGCACCCAGGACCCCCCAGGGGTAGCTCTTGGGAGCGGCATCTCCCTCTGGAGAGAGGCATGAATCGTGGGCCCTCTGACCTGGGGCTGAGCAGTGGGCCATTGGCACGGCTATGCAGGTCTAGGTGGGAATGAGACCCTGGAGACCCAGTCAGGCACGGTGGCTCATGATTGTAATCCCAGCACTTTGGGAGGCCGGGGCAGGCAGATTACTTGAGGCCAGGAGTTCGAGACCAGCCTGGCCAACATGGCGTAAACTCTGTCTCTGCTAAAAATACACAAATTAGCCAGGCATGCTGACAGGTGCCTGCAATCTCAGCTACTCCAGAGGCTGAGGCAGGAGAATCGCTTGAACCCAGGAGGTGGAGGTTGCAATGAGCCGAGATCCCACCACTGCACTTCAGCCTGGGCAACAGAGGGAGACGTTGCCTAGAAAAAAATAAAAGAACCTGGAGACCGAATCACTAGCCTCTCCATTGCCCGTGCAGGTGTCACCAGCCGTGCTGGCATCTCTCAGCACGGGGCTGAGACGGTCCTATCTGCCCTCCTTCCACTGAATGTGGGGGCCTGGCGGGCGGGCAGCAACCCCTCAGCCCAGGCTCAGCTGGTCCAGATCCTCAGCCTGCTTCCTGCACCCTCCCCCTCTCCTAGTGCCCCCAGAGAAACCCTTCAACATCAGCTGCTGGTCCAAGAACATGAAGGACTTGACCTGCCGCTGGACGCCAGGGGCCCACGGGGAGACCTTCCTCCACACCAACTACTCCCTCAAGTACAAACTTAGGTTGGTGGTGGCCCGAGGGCCATGTGTGTGTCCCAGGCTGGCTGCGTGACCTTGATGAACGCGGACCCTCTCTGAGCCCTCATGTACTGTCTGCACCCCGAGGCTTCCATGGTGAGATCTAGGGGCCAGAAGGAACCCTCATTCGTCCTGTCCCCTTCCCATCCCCGCAGGTGGTACGGGCAGGACAACACGTGTGAGGAGTACCACACAGTGGGCCCTCACTCCTGCCACATCCCCAAGGACCTGGCTCTCTTTACGCCCTATGAGATCTGGGTGGAGGCCACCAACCGGCTGGGCTCAGCCCGCTCCGATGTGCTCACGCTGGATATCCTGGACGTGGGTGAGCCCCCAGTGTCCACCAGCCCCTTCCCTCTGCACCAGCCTGGCCCACCAGGCATCTGGAGGGGTCCCTTGCACCTTCTCATTTCTCCTGGGGTCCTGCCTGCCCCTCCCCAGCTGTGACGGCAACTCCCGGGCTGTCCCTGCTGGTCGGAGGGGAGGTAGGTAAGTAGCTGAGCATCCGCTCATCAGTCTGCAGCCAGGATGCCCCCACTCCTCGGAAAACACCTGGCCTGGCCACCTCCCCCTCGGCAGCCCAGGTGTGCAGGAGGGGACCCTGGGGAGAGGGGAGGGGGCGCCCAGGTCGGGAGGCGCCCCAGGAAGCCGAGGCCTGGAGCTGGGGGGCGCAGGGCGGGAGGCAGGAAATGGATGATCTGTGAGCAGAATTGAGCCTAATCTAATTAGGGTGTTTCTCAGCCCCAAGCAGGCCTGTGCCTTAACCCTTTCAGCCCCTCACCAAGGCCTCAGGGAGAGGCAGGCTCACGCTGCTTCCCTCAGGGGCCCCCAGAAGGATCCTCAGCACCCCCAACACACACACACCCCCGGGGTTGTAGCCTCCATCCCTGCCCCCCCAGCCCGCTTCACTCTTCCCCACATCCTAAAGCTACAGTGAGAAGGTTCTAAGCCTCAGTTGCTTCTCTGCACCCAGCAAAATGTCACATCAAAGATTCTGGTAAAGGTTGAAGGAAGGTGGAAGTGGGGAGGGAGTGGCAGGGGGTTCCCAGAAGGCTGGCAGCCTGACAGTCCCCGGCCTCCTAAGCATGATGGTAATAATATCATCAGCCCCGCCATGTCCGCTTTCCCATAGCGAGTTGAAGACAGGATTGTTTCTCCCGTCACAGATAATAATGGTGATAACAGCTAACGTTAATTAGGTGCTGAGTGTTTCTCCAATATTATTTATCGTGTAATCCACCAGTCCTGGGGGTGGGGACAGAGGGAGGAGGAGGAAAACAGGCAGGTGCCACCTAGGCCACGTGGCCGGGGCCACGCTCCTGGGGGGAGTTCAACCCAGACAGTCGCAGGCTGAGAGGGGGCCTGAGCGATTCCCCGCATCACAGTGACCAGGCCCTGCTCCGCCCCGCAGTGACCACGGACCCCCCGCCCGACGTGCACGTGAGCCGCGTCGGGGGCCTGGAGGACCAGCTGAGCGTGCGCTGGGTGTCGCCACCCGCCCTCAAGGATTTCCTCTTTCAAGCCAAATACCAGATCCGCTACCGAGTGGAGGACAGTGTGGACTGGAAGGTGCCCCGCCCCTTCCCTGGCCCCTCCCCCGTTCCTGCCAGGCCCCGCCCCCTCTCCTGCCGGGCCCCGCCCCCTTCTCAGACCCTGTCCTCGCTGCTCAGGTGGTGGACGATGTGAGCAACCAGACCTCCTGCCGCCTGGCCGGCCTGAAACCCGGCACCGTGTACTTCGTGCAAGTGCGCTGCAACCCCTTCGGCATCTATGGCTCCAAGAAAGCGGGGATCTGGAGCGAGTGGAGCCACCCCACAGCAGCCTCCACCCCCCGCAGTGGTGAGCACCACCCTCCCAGGGCTGGGTGATTCAGGGGCCAGCCCCAAACCAGCTAGAGCCTCTGTTTCCTTCTTTTCTTTTCCTTTTTTCCTTTGAGACGCAGTCTCGTTCTGTCACGCGGTGGCGTGATCTCTACTCACTGCAACCTCCGCGTTCCGGGTTCAAGCGATTCTCCTGCCTCAGCCTCCCAAGTAGCTGGAACTACAGGCACGCGCCACCATGCATAGCTAATTTTTGTATTTTTTTCGTAGTGACTGAGGTTCCACCATGTTGGCCAGGCTGGTCTCGAACTCCCGACCTCAGGTGAACCACCCACCTTGGCCTCCCAAAGTGCTGGGATTATAGATGTGAGCCACCGCGCCTGACTGTGTCTGCTTTTTTTTTTTTTTTGAGACAGAGTCTTACTTTGTGGTGCAGGCTGGAGTGCAATGGTTCGGTCTCAGCTCACTGCAACCTCCTCCTCTCGGGTTCAAGCGATTCTCCTGCCTCAGCCTCCTGAGTAGCTGGGACTACAGGCATGTGCCACCATGCACAGCTAATTTTTGTATTTTTTAGTAGAGACGGGGTTTCACCATGTTGGCCGGGCTGGTCTCGAACTCCTGACCTCAGGTGATCTGCCCCTTTCAGCCTCCCAAAGGGCTGGGATTACAGGTGTGAGCCACAGCGCTCAACCTGTTTTCTGGTTGTCTCCAAGAGAGTAGAGGTCTCAAACTGGTGACTCCCCACCCCCCCAGGGCTGAATGTGGCCTTCAATCTATTTCTTTTGGTCTGTTATTTGTTGAGGGGGGAACTTTGACCTACTTGTAGAAATTCAAAAACAGGAAGTTTTTACACAAAAATATCCTAGATTCCCTAGAAAAATTAATTCTCTAGAAAATGTAACAGCATGGCCCACAGCCCCCACCAGCAGCCGCCATCCCTTCTTGGGACCCTCACTTTCCATTTGCCCATCCACACCTGGCCTGCTCTGCCCACTTAGACTCCCTCCTAAGAGGGCCAGTGAGTTGGAGACCCCTGCTTCTAAGGCCAGTGGGCTGCCAACTCACTTTGATGGGCCTCGGTTTCCCCTTCTGATCAAAGCAGGGGGATGGGAATGATTAGGTGCCTGAGTCTGCCTCCTCTTGCTGTCTTGGGTTTTCTCTGGGTCCATAGACCTCTAGTCTCCCTTTTGTGAAATGAAACGAAAGCTGTTACTTGGAATGTCTGGCCTCTGTTTCCCCATCTGGAAAGTGGGGATGAGAATCTCACTTGCCTTGGGCTGTTGTGAGGGTTGGATGACATAATTTGTAGCAAGTGCCCGCATGATGGGTGCCACCTAAGTGCCTGCAGGCAGTAGGCATGGAGGTACTCATTGTCGGGTCCCCTCCCCCAGGGTTTCTCTGCAAGGGAGACTGCTTTTTCTCAGGTGAGGACACTGAGGCTTTAGGAGGTCACATGGGTCTGAATCAGTTCACAGGAAGTCCAAGCTCACGCTGGCTCCTGAGATGATAGGGAAACTGAGGCCCAGAGAGGGTCCCAGAGCTAGGGAGGGGTAGAGTCAGGCTCCAGCCAGCTCCCCAGCCCCTATCCCGGGCCCCTCCAGGTTTGGGGGTGGGCGGGAGCAGGCGCAGCCGGGAGGGGCCTGAGCCTTGGCCCCTGCTCGTGCCCGGCACCTGCGATTCTTGCACAGGAGCCAGAAGGCCGCTGCAACCGCAAGGGAGGCCGGGGAGGCCAGCAGGGGCGGCGGGGGCCGTGGCCGTGCCAGGGCCTGTCAGCGGGTCCCCGGCTTTATTTATGACGTGAGGCCGATGTCCTTATCCGCCGGCCTGCTGGGGGCTGGCTGCAGCCGGCAGCTGGACAGACAGGCCGGCCTCCCACCTGGCCCTCCCGGCCCACTCCTTGTCCCATGGGCCCATGCTGGGGACTGTCCCAGGGGGTCATCTTGCACTCTGTCTCCCTTCATCTGTCACTCTTCCCCTGTGCCTCTGGCTTGATCTCGTTGTCCCTGTGTCCCCACGGTTTCCGCCCTACCCTGATTAGGCCCTTTCCTCCGAGGCTGACCCCCTTTGGCTTTCATGCACCCTGCGTTTCCGTCTCTCATCCCTGGCCCCGGCTCTCTCTCTCATCAGTGCCTCTTTCTCTGTTTCTCTTTTTCAGCCCCCTGCTCTGTTTGTCTGTCTCTGCGTCTCATCCCCCCCCAACCCGTCCTGGCCTTTCTCCTTCTCCCCTCCCCCCACTCCACTCGCACCTGGCTCAGGCCGCAGGAATCGGGTTCCTGGAGGAGATGTGGAGGAGGAGCCCCTTCCTTCCCCCGCCCCCTCACCTCCCCAGGGGCGCAGCCGGGCCAGGGGCGCAGCTGGGCTGCTGTGCAGGGCCGCAGGGAGGACCCGGTCCCTGAGAAACGCGGAGGGAGGTTCCCCGAGGGGAACACGGTCCTGCCGCGCCAGGGGTCTTCCCTCTCCTGCCCGCGCGCGTCCCCTGCCGGGCGCGCCCTGACACTGCCGCTCCGCCCACCACCAGAGCGCCCGGGCCCGGGCGGCGGGGCGTGCGAGCCGCGGGGCGGAGAGCCGAGCTCGGGGCCGGTGCGGCGCGAGCTCAAGCAGTTCCTGGGCTGGCTCAAGAAGCACGCGTACTGCTCCAACCTCAGCTTCCGCCTCTACGACCAGTGGCGAGCCTGGATGCAGAAGTCGCACAAGACCCGCAACCAGGTAGGAAGGAGGGACCCGCGGGCGTGGGAGTGGGGACGGGGTGGGGACGGGGCTGGGAGCTGGGGGGCGCAGGCAATAGGGGAGGGAGAAGAAAGCAGGCTGTGAACGCAGGTCTGCAGCCCCCACGACACCTCTGCCTTCCTTCCAAGCACAGGACGAGGGGATCCTGCCCTCGGGCAGACGGGGCACGGCGAGAGGTAAGGTGGGTCCGAATGGGTGGGCGGGAGGGAGCAAGGGGGGGTCCCTTTTGGTGGGTGCAGGTCTTGCTCACACCCAATCCCAGCCTGAGCCACTGAGATGGAATCTGTCCTCTTCCTTTTTTATTCGTCAGCATTTACTTAGCACTTACTGTATTACTGGCATTGTTGTTGCTTTTAGCCTAAGAGCATTCCATGCCCTGAAAATGTCCGAAGGGGAGTCTCCTCTGAAATGAACATACCCACCCTAGTTAGCACGCATGGGCGCCTACTGCATACTGGCCCCGTGCCAAGTGCTTTTCCTGCAGACCATGGGATGCTCAGATAGTCTGGCCTCTCCGATGGGGAAGCCAAGGTCCAGAGAGGGGCAAGACCCTGCCCAAAGTCACACAGCCAGAAGCGGTGGGGACAGGACCCGAATGGGGGCTTCTTCAGTGGCTCTGTGGTGCGGCCCTCTCCCGGGTTCCCTGCTTAGCTCCCCTTCCCCTCTGCCTGCAGGTCCTGCCAGATAAGCTCTAGGGGCTCAGGCCACCCTCCTTGCCACCGGAGATGCAGAGGCCAAACCCAAACTGGGGCCACCTCTGTACCCTCACTTCAGGGCACCTGAGCCCCCTCAGCAGGAGCTGGGGTGGGCACTGAGCTCCAACGGCCTTAACAGCTCTGACTCCCACGTGAGGCCACCTTCGGGTGCACCCCAGTGGGTGGGTGTGTGTGTGTGAGGGTTGGTTGAGTTGCCTAGAACCCCTGCCAGGGCTGGAGAGGAGAAGGGGAGTCATTACTTCCCCCTACCCCGGGCGCCTCCAAAAGAGTCCTTTTAAATAAATGAGCTATTTAGGTGCTGTGATTGTGAAGGTGAGTTTGGGGCCTGCCTGACCTGGGCTGGGGGCTGTGAGATTTAATGTCTAATTTTGAACTCCTTGGAAAATGTGATTCAAAATACCTTAGTTGGCTGGGCACGAAGGCTCACCTGTAATCCCAGAACTTGGGGAGACCAAGCTGGGAGCATCGCTTGAGGCCACGAGTTGGAGACCAGCATGGGCAACAAAGGGAGACCTCGTCTATACTAAAAAAAAATTAACTGGGCTCGTGGTGGCATGTGCCTGTAGTACCAGCTACTTGAGAGGCTGAGGCAGGACTGCTGGAGCACAGGGAAGTGGAGGCTGCGGTGAGCCATGATCTTGCCAATGCACTCCAGTCTGGGTGACAGAGCAGCGAGACCCTGTCTCAAACCAAAAAACCTCAGTTTCTGGGGAGAGTGAGAGTCTTTCACCCACAATCCCTGGCCTTGTGGGGGCCCCCCTCCCCAGGCACACTGGCTGCAGCGCCCCAGGACACAGATGGCAGAGTGGCTGCAGAGGAAGAGCTCTTTATTGTGGGAGGTGTCTCAAATGCAGGAAGGTCAGCAGCACAGTGGGGCACGACCCCAGCCAGCTGGCGGTCAGGGCTGGGCTGGGCGCCATCTGCCCCGTTTCCCATCTCCCTCTGTCCCTGGGGAGCCGCCATCACTCGGCAGATTCCGCATCAAACCTGAGATCCTGGAGAACCTCGCTGATCGCCTCCATGGTTTTAATTACCCTACAAGAGCGGATGGGAACTATAAATAAAACCCAGATGGGGCGAATTAACTGCTGCCTCGAAGCTCCAAGAGGGCTGTGGCTGTGGTGAGCCCCGGGCCCTCCTGCCCGCCGCCAAACCTCCAGGCAGCACTAGCAGCAGGAGGGACCACGTAGGTGCTTGGGAGAAGGGGTGGCCCCGTAGGTCAGAGTGGGCTGAGAGAAAAGGCCATCATCTTGGCTGGGCACGGTGGCTCACGCCTATAATCCCAGCACTTTAGGAAGCCAAGGCAGACGGATCACCTGAGGTCAGTTCAAACCAGCCTGGCCAAGATGGCGAAACCCTGTCTGCTAAAAATACAAGAATTAGCTGGGCATGGTGGCAGGTATCTGTAATGCGAGTTACTTGGGAGGCTGAAGCAGGAGAATCACTTAAACCCGGGACAGGAGGTGGAGGTTGCAGTGAGCCGAGATGACACTACTGCACTCCAGCCTGAGCAACGGTGAGACTCTGTCTCAAAAAAAAAAGGCCAGGCAGGGTGGCTCACGCCTGTAATCCTAGCACTTTGGGAGGCCGAGGTGGGTGGATAACCTGAGGTCATACGTTCATGACCAGCCTGGCCATCTTGGTTAAACCCTTTATTGAAAAAAAAAAAAAAAAAAAGAAAGAAAAGAAAGGCCTGGCGCGGTGCTCAAGCCTGTAATCCCAGCACTTTGGGAGACTGAAGCCAGCAGATCACAAGGTCAGGAGTTTGAGACCAGCCTGACCAACATAGTAAAACCCCATCTCTGCTAAAAATACAAAAATTAGCAGGGCATGGTGGAACTAGCCTGTAATCCCAGCTACTCAGGAGGCTGAGGCAGGAGACTCACTTGAACCCGGGAGGCAGAGGTTGCAGTGAGCCGAGATCGTGCCACTGCACCCCAGCCTGGGCAACAGAGCGAGACCCAGTCTCAAAACAGACAAAAGGCCATCTTGGTGGGGTGTGTACCATCAGGAATTTATGAAGCATGACTGTCAAATGTGTGTGTGCATGAGTGTGTGTGCTTGGGGGCTGAGGACAGGCATGTGAAGGTGTGTGCTTGGTGGGGCATGGGTGACAATGTCCAGGCTCCGCTGACAGCCACGTGTGCAGGATTGGCATGTGTTGAGGTAGACAGCAGTGTCCCGGCAATGCACAGCAAAACTGATGTGAAATTTCACAGCTGTGCCCTCTGGGGAATGTGTGCATCTGGGGGCCACCAGATGAGAACACTACTGTGCACAGGTAGAGGGCCCCTCTGCTGGCAGGGTCTGACCATGCCAACCCTGGTGCAAATGCCTGCCGGCGCACATGCACACACATAAGCATAGCCAGAAGGCTTGGGCAGCAGCACTCACTTCATTTTCAGCTGGTGCATCTGTACAGCGTCCTTCTGCTCCACCACCTCTGGCGTCTCCATCAGCTGCAGCAGGGCCACCTGGTGGGGGAATGGGCAACTCGGAGGATGTCTCCACCAGCAGAAGTCACCCCCTGCCCTCCCACGCTGTTCAGGAAAAGACAGAGGCACCCGGAAAGGGTGGGAAGAGCCATGAGGGACAGTGCTTTGTGTAGGAAGAGTCAAATTCAGTTTACAGGGCTCTCGCAGAAGGGAGACAGTGGGCAGGCCAGAGGCAGTGCAGAGCGGGGATGTGGGTTTAGCCTGGGAACAGTAGTGACATCTCAGCCAGGCACTGATGGTAGGGGTGGGTTAGGCTGGGCCTCATGGTCCCAGAGACAGGATGGGGTGTTATTAGTATAATCCCAGGATAAAAGTAGGCCAAACAGGCTAGACGCGGTGGCTCACACCTGAAACCCCAGCACATTGGGAAACCAAGGAGGGCGGATCACTTGAGACCATGAGTTCGAGACCAGCCTGGCCTGTATGGCAAAACGCCGACTCAACTAAAAAAAATAAAAAAATTGGCCACGCAAGGTGGCTTACGCCTGTAATCCCAGCACTTTGGGAGGCCGAGGTGGGCGGATCACGAGGTCAGGAATTCGAGACCATCCTGAACAACATAATGAAACCCCGTCTCTACTAAAAATACAAAAATTAGCCAGACGTGGTGGTGCTTGCCTGTAATCCCAGCAACTCAGGAGGCTGAGGCAGGAGAAGCACTTGAACCTGGGAGGCAGAGGTTGCAGTGAGCCTAGATCGCACTACTGCACTCCAGCCTGGGTGACAGAGCAACACTCCGTCTCAAAAAAATAAAAAATTAGCCGGGGGTGGCATCACACAGCTGTAATCCCAGCCACAAAGGAAGCTGAGGCGGGAGAATCGCTTGAACCCGGGAGGTGGAGGTTGCACTGAGCCGAAATCAAGCCATTGCACTCTAGCCTGGGCAAGACAGCGAGACCCTGTCTCAAAAATAAGAGAAAAAGAAAAAGGCCAAAAAGGCTGAGACCGGTCGCTCAGGGTGGGCGTGGCCTAGGAATTCCAGTGTAGAGCTTGATGTGGGCGTGGTTTCGCGTAGATATGATGCCCGCCCCCCCAAAACACACACAGGGTTGCAAGGCTGAGTAGTCGGAGCCCAAGAGAGAAATAGGCCAAGAACTAAAGCCGTGATGGAGGGATAATACGGAGGAGGCGTGGGCTGGGAACCCCCTCACTGGTATCTACGGGACGTTGAGGGCGGGACCCGAGACAACTACAGTGGGTGGAGCATTGTTGGGGCGGGATCTGGGCATCTTGGAATAGCATTTAGGCGGGGCTGGGAGAAAGTGGGAGTACTCTGGGAATAAGGAGAAACGTTGGAAAAAAAACTGGGGTTGAACAGCCGCGGGGAAGGTCTGAGAATCCCCAAAGTGAAGCCTTAATAGAAGACTGAGGTGGGACAGGAAGGGGTGAGGTCTCCGTATGGGATACTGGACCACCCCCAAATCCCCAGACAGGGTTGCGCCATGAGCGAAACCAGCCAGGGTCCTAGAGACACGGTGGGGAAGGGGTGGTGGCCTCACCGTGCCCAGCCGAGTCTGCTCCAACTGCTGTAGGCTGCGCACGTGGCTGGCGAGCAGCGGCTGCCTGCGAGGCCCGGCCAGCTCTGCTTCCACCGCCAGCACCTCCCGCGAGGCGGCGGCGAAAGCCTGGGTCACCTCGTGCACTGTGCTCCGGTAGCGCGCGAAGTCGTAGTCCGGGCTGCTGCGCAGGTACTGGCGGTGGCCTCTGCGGCAGGTGAGGACCCTGAGGCCGCGCCCCCAGGCTCTCAGGCCCTGCACCCACGCTAACCTCCTGAAAGGCCCCCAGGGGGTGTCCCAGGACCCCAGCGGGGAGAACTGGCAGGGAAGACGCTTCCTGACTCCCGCAAGGGAACCCGAGACAGGCCCACCCCTGCTCTTGGGGAGGAAGAGAGAAGCCACGAATAGTGGGTCGTCTGGCAGTGGGAACGTGCTGTGGGGCCTTTCTTGTGAAGGTGAGGACCCGGTGCCCCGAAATCCCCGCCCCATCTGACTAGGCAGCCGCGCGAGGATCCAGCTCCTCCTCTAGACACGGCCGAGACCAAGTCCACGCCCGGAGCGGGCCGGGGACTGAACCCTGCGCCCCCCGCGCCCGCACTCACTCCTCCAGTCGGCGGAAGCCCTGCGCGCGCTCAGCCTGCAGCTGGTGGATGCGCTGCACCAGCCTCTGGATCGGGGCGTCTTTCTGCGGGGCGGGGGGCACGGCTGGGGCATGAAGCCAGCGCCCCTGGGTCTGCGCCGCCCACCCCTCGCCCGTTCCCGCTCGGGCCTGGGCTCACCCAGGGCCACGCCGGCTCCTCGCGTCCCGGAGATTCGGTGGCCGCCTCAGCAGAAGCCACTGTAGGGACCGTGGGCTCCGCCGCCGCCTCGGTGATCATGACTGCGCAGCCCTGAACGGGCTCCGGAGCAAGCCCTTCCGCTGCACCCGACGCCCCCTACAGGCCGGGAGGTCCACGGATCGCCACCCTGCGGCGGGCTAACCCCGAGACCCCGGGGAAGAAAGGGGAGCCAAGACCGCGCGCGGGCCGCCCAAGCAAGCGCCGCATCCTTCACCCACCCTTCTTGTTCCTGTCCAGCACCCGCCTGTGATCCTATTTTTCTTTGAATGTGCAGTTCTGAATACAGCACAGCTGTTAGCCTTCAGTTCGTTTCTATGCATGTATCTCAACACGGACTTCCACGTGAAGCAAGTATTGAGCGTGGGTTTTGACATTCAAAATTTTGAAGTAGGGCTGGGCGCCGTGGCTCACGCCTGTAATCCCAGCACTTTGAGAGGCTTAGGCAGGTGGATCTCCGGAGCTCAGGAGTTCGAGAGCAGCCTGGCCAACACTGCAAAATGCCATCTCTACTAAAAATACAAAAATTAGCTGGGCATCGCGACGGACGTCTGTAATCCCAGCTACTTATAAGGCCGAGGCAGGAGAATCACTTGAACCTGGGAGGCAGAGGTTGCAGTGAGCTGAGATCATGCCCTTGTACTCCAGCCTGGGTGACAGAGCTGACTCCATCTCAAAAAAAGAAAAAAAGAGTGTGAAGTAAGCCTGGCAACCTAAAGAGGCCTGATATCTACATAAGATTAGCCCAGCATGGTGGCTCCCACCTATAGTCCCAGCTACTCCAGAGGCTGAGGTGGGAGGATTGCTTGAGCCCAGGGAGTGGGGGGCTACCATGAGCTGGCTGTGCCACTGCACTCCAGCCGCAGCCACAGTGAGGCTGCCTCAAAAAAAGTGCCGTGGCTGAACTCCACTGACATGAACAGATTCTTTGGTTCTTCAGAAAATCACAGGAGTGAAGACAAGATTCAGTGACAGAGACAGTGTCAACAGCCAAGTTGAATTGGGTGTCTTGTGTAATAGCTTTGAGCCTGGGGCACAGGAGGGGCCAGCACGACCTGAAGTATAAACAAGGCCTTGGAGCTTTCTGTTGGAGAGACACAAGGCCTAGATTGACAAGGAAGATGGTGGTAGCCTGACCTAGTGAAGAGGGGCCAGCTCAGGTATGGGTGACAGATGCCGGCCTATACAGGGAAGGGACTAGGCTGTTAGGATACACCCTTGGCCATGTGCTGACTCACCGACATTGAACCTTCATCAAAACTAAACAGAGGCCCAGTAAGGTAGCTCACCCTTATAATCCCAGCACTTTGGGAGGCTGAGGCAGGACCACTTGAGCCCAGTACAAAATCATCCTGGGGAACATAGCAAGATACTGTCTCTTAAAAAAAAAGGGGGGGTAGTAAGGTCTAGTGCCTGTAATCTCAACACTTTGGGAAGCCCGAGGCAGCTGGATCACCTGAGGTCAGGAGTTCAAGACCCCATCTCCAAAAATTAGCCGGGAGTGGTGGCATGCACGTGTAGTCCCAGCTACTCAGGAGGCTGATACAGGAGAATCCCTTGAACCCAGGAGGCACAAGTTGCAACGAGCTGAGATCACGCCACTGAACTCCAGCCTGGACAACTAAGAGAAACTCTGTCTCAAACACACACACCAAAGCAATTACCCGGGCATGGTGGTGCACACCTGTGTCCTAGTTACTTGGGAGGCAAGAAGAGAGGACAGCTTGAGTTCCAGGATACAGTGAGCCATAACCACACCACTGCACTCCAGCCTGGGTGACTTTAAGGGAAAAACACCAAGGATTGCCCTTCTTAAGAGTAGTATCATAGGAGAGGTTACCACTCAGGGGCAGATCATTCGACTGCAGACCAAGATTGATGTCCTAGCTTCAGGTTCAAAACTGAGAACTGGGTTGGACGTGGCAGTTCTTGCCTGTAATCCCAACACTTTGAGGGGCTGTGGTGGGAGGATGGCTTGAGGCCAGGAGTTCAAGACTAGCCTGGACAACACAGTGAGACCCCATTTATATAAAAGAATTTGAGAGCCAGCATTCTACGTCTACCTGTCTCCCCACACCCAGACTCTTCAGGGCCTAGGCCTGAAGGACATCTCAAAGTGCCTGACGGATCCCAGCTATGATAAAACTGGGACCCGTCAGTAAAAACCTCAGTCCCACCAATCACAGGACTGAGGTTTTTACTCCAATTTTACAGATGACAAATCCAGAGTCAGGGGCATAGGGCAGGGACCACTGCCAGTATGACAGAATCTAGGACAGAGGACCCCATGGGTGGCACAGAATGGAGTGCTGATTAGAGTCCCTAAGGGAGATGCCCCCTCTCCAGCCACCTCCCTGGACAGACCAGCCATGAGGACACCAGTTGCTGCTCCAGTCAACCAAAGGGACACTTTATTGAGGCTCCAGGGCCATGGGGCCTGGGCAGGAGGCTGCCCTTCCAGGAAGGAAGAGGCTTATTTGACCTTCTTCTTGGGGCGCAGGTTGTTGGTGTGACCACACTTCTTCTTGCGGCAGTTGACAGCACGGGGGTGCAGGCGAGCATAGCACCTGCGCAGGAACAGGAGCGGCAGGTGAGGACACACCCCGACCCAGCAGCCCTCCCAGCCCCCAAGCACTGAAGCACACATACTTGCGGCAGATCATCTTGTCGCAGTTGTACTTCTGGGCAAGCTGGCGGAGTGAAGGCTCAATAATGCCACCTCGCAGGCGCAGCACCAGGTGCAGCGTGGACTCTGTAGGAGACAGCCAGAGGGACGGCGACTGCCCGACTGAGCCCAGCCTCGGCTCCTCAGTCACAGGGCAGGCCTCCAGGGCCCTACTATAGTCTGGGTCTTTCTCAAGTGTGATGGGGAAACCAAGTCGTCATCTCCAGAGTGTTCTACGTGTGGAAGATACACTGACCTAGTCAGGCCTGCCCCACAGAACCTCCATCCCAGCATTGACTACAAGCCCTGGGGTAGTCTGAGACTGACACACGCCAACTGAAGCATCCATCTGGGTTTATCATGGAAGCCAATTTCTAAGTGGTGCAGGTAAGGTAAAACACTAAAGTCTAGGCCAGGCACAGCTGGCTCACGCCTGTAATCCCAGCACTTTTGGAGACTGAGGCAGGCGGATCATGAGGTCAGGAGTTTGAGACCAGCCTGGCCAAAATGGTGAAACCCAATCTCTACTAAAAATACAAAAAAACACATTAACCAGGCATGGGGTCCGGCTCCTGTAGTACTAGCTACTTGGGAGGCTGAGAGGAGAAATAACTTGAACGCTGGAGGCAGAGGTTGCAGTGAACCGAGATGGCGCCACTGCACTCCTGCCTGGGCAACAGTGAGGCTGCCTCCAAAAAAAAAAAAAAAAAAGACACTTTTGGGAGACTGAGGCGGGTGGATCAGGAGTTCAAGTCCGAACTGGTCACGATGGTGAAACCCTGTCTCTACAAGTGACACTAATTTCTTTACTGCAGTGATAAAAAATTTTCATTTTTTTTTTTTTTTTTTTTTGAGACAAAGTCTCACTCTGTAATCCAGACTGGAATGCAGTGGTGCAATTTCTGCCCACTGCAACCTCTGCCTCCTGGGTTCAAGTAATTCTCAGGCCTCAGTCTCCCAAGTAGCTGGGATTACAGGAGCACGCCACCATGCCCGGCTAATTTTTGTATATAGCTTTTTTTTTTTAATGGATCGCACTCTGTCACCAGGCTGGAGTGCACTGGTGCAATCTCAGCTCACTGTAACCTCGGTCTCCTGGGTTCAAACAATTCTCCTTCCTCAGCCCCTGGAGTAGCTGTGATTAAAGGCACATGCCACCACACCTGGCTAATTTCTGTACTTTTATTTTCACCATGTTGGCCAGGATGGTCTTGATCTCTTGACCTCATGATCCATCCACCTCGGCCTCCCAAAGTGCTGGGATTACAGGCGTGAACCACCAAGCCTGGCCAAGTTTTGTATTTTTAATAGAGACAGGGTTTCACCATGTTGGCCAGGCTTGTCTTGAAATCCTGACCTCAGATGATCCACCTACCTCACCCTCCCAAAGTGCTGGGATTACAGGTGTGAACCACTGCACCCAGCCCCGTTACTTTAAACAAAACATAAGTCATTTGAACTGCTTCCCCAGCCCCTGATTGAGGCCATCAATGCTCCTTTCCTAGGACCTGAGGATCCCGGGTCCCTGCTCAGCTACCCCAACCCTGGTACCTTTCTGGATGTTGTAGTCTGAGAGCGTGCGGCCATCCTCCAGCTGTTTGCCGGCAAATATCAGACGCTGCTGGTCAGGTGGGATACCTGAAGGGGAGAGAGGCTCAGTTAGAGGCTCTGTGGAGCATATTACTGGCAGTGTCCCCACGCAGGGGAGCTCCAGCACTAACCCCATTCTCTCAAAACGCAAACTGAGGTAGAGATAACATTCTTCATATCACATGGAGAAGGGCAAAAGTGAAGTTTGTCTAAAGCTGGCACCAACCCACACAGTAGGGACTCCCCTGAGCAGAGAGGGACTCCCAGTCCATAGCCAGAGCCCCCACACCCAGTCCCACTCACCCTCCTTGTCTTGAATTTTGGCTTTGACATTCTCAATGGTGTCACTGGGCTCGACCTCAAGGGTGATGGTCTTGCCCGTGAGGGTCTTCACAAAGATCTGCATCTCTGCGTCTGCTGAAGGGAGGCAGGATAGACGGATGAGCAATGCATGCCTGGGTGATGCAAGCTCAGGTACCTACACCCCAGTTGCTATCCCTGTGCCTGCACTGACCCCAACTGGTCCTGCCCCAGTACCTGTCTTCCTTCCACTCGACCAAGCCTGGTCCTATTAGGCTTCCCACACACCCTGGCCTGCAGCCTAAACATGTCCTGGAACCAAAGGCCACATATCCTCCACCCTACTGACTGCATGGGTGCTCTCCAGGAACACAGACTGGTTATTCTCTTTAGGCTTAGCAGGGGAAGGACTCGCCATTATCTCCGGATAGAGTAAGTTCCCTTTGGCATCATCAGATACACCTTCCCTGAGCCAGGTCCCATGCTCTCCAACACGGCAAGGTCCTGGTCTCCTTCACCAGGGGCTCCTGCTGCCATCCCCTACAACACACATGCCTTCCTGTCGCATCCCCTCTCCCCTCTAACTGCAAGCTGGGGCACCCAATACTGTTTCCTTTCCAGACTCCACTTCTTGCCTTTACTCCAGACCACAAACATCATTTGTATCTACCAACCACGTGCCAACCGTTGTTTACATATAAAAGTTGACTTTTTTTTTTGAGGTGGAGTTTTGTTCTCGTTGCCCAGGCTGAAGTGCAGTAGTACGATCTCAGCTCACCATAACCTCTGCCTCCTGGGTTCCAGTGATTCTCCTGCCTCAGCCTCCCAAGTAGCTGGGATTACAGGCATGCGCCACCACGCCCGGCTACTTTTATATTTTTAGT
Organism: Cacajao melanocephalus; assembly: GCA_963573385.1. NCBI lineage: Eukaryota > Metazoa > Chordata > Mammalia > Primates > Pitheciidae > Cacajao > Cacajao melanocephalus. The sequence goes on from CAUYLG010040959.1 coordinate 33,129, forward strand.
AGAGATAGCGTTTCACCATGTTGGTCAAGCTGGTCTCGAACTCCCAACCTCAGGAGATCCACCTGCCTTGCCCTCCCAAAGTGCTGGGATTACAGGCATGAGCCACCGCACCCAGCCCAAAAGTTGACTTTAAAAAAAAAATAAGAATCCGCCAGGCATAGTGGCTCACGCCTGTAATTCCAGCACTTTGGGAGGCCGAGGGAGACAGATCATTTGAAGTCAGGAGTTCAAGAACAGCCTGGCCACCATGGTGAAACCCAGTATCTACTAAAAACACAAAAAAACAGCTGGGTGTGGTGGCAGGCGCCTGTAATCCCAGCTACTGGGGAAGCAGAGGCAGGAGAATCGCTTGAGCCCGGGAGGTGGAGGCTGCAGTGAGCCGAAATCACACCACTGCACTCGAGCCAGGGCGAGTCTAAAAGACAAACGCTACCACCAGCCCCTCCTTGCAGAAATAGTAATGTAGCCAGCTATGAAAACTCGGCTAGAGAAATTTAGTTGTTTCTAAAGGGATTGAAGCAGTCACTGGAAGAGTTAACGCTACAAGCTCAATAATCCCCTCTCATTAACAGACCGGTCCCGAGGACCCCTTCCCGCCCGAGGCCTCGTGGGGTCATTCAGGCAGGGAGAGCAGGCAGGCTCCGCTCCAAAGCAGCGCTCGCCTCCTGGGCCCTGGCCTAGGCTCAAGGCCGCGGCCTCGAGGGCCCTGCCCGGCCACCTCGCCAAGACTGGCCTGCATGAGCCGGCTCAAGGCCGCCTCTTCTGCCCCCCAGGCCCCTGCGACCTCCTGCAGCCCCCTCACCCGACCTCAGCCCGGCGCGAACCCACACAACCACCGCCACCAACCAGCTCGGCCGCCTCGCTGAAGAAAAAGAGGACGGCGGAACCGGAAACCGTCGAATCGCCGACGAAAGCGCTTGCGCGCGGAGCACGCCGGACACCTGCGTCACAATCCGCGCCGCGCTTCGGGTCCCGCCCTGCCGCCATCTTGGATGCTGGCAAACGAAGCCGCAGCGCACATGGGTGAGCGTCTCCCACACGCTTTCGGGTGTGGGCCCCGCCCGCCGAGTCACGTGAGGAGACTATCGCCCCTCTCCAGGTGTTTGTGCCCGCTGCCTCTAAGCCACTGACAAACGCTGGCGGTTGGCAGGCCCTCAGCGAATACTTGAACGGAGTAGAGGAGAATGTTTTCTGCTAAAGCAAAGGCATTAGGCAGAGGGCTGCGGGTCCAGGACGCAGGAGTTGGGGCTGGGAAGGGACCTAACATCCGGAATCCGTTATTAGAAAGCTCTCTCAGCACTTTGGGAGGCCGAGGCGGGCAGATCACCTGAGGTCAGGAGTTCAAGACCAGCTGGCCAACATGGTGAAACCCTGTTTTTTTTAAAAAAAAAAAAAAGCCCTCGGCCGTTGCGTACGGATGGATTTCAGGACAGCAGCAGGGAGAGCAGACGGGACAACCACATTCGCCAGGAAAGGTGGTGGTGCCTGGCAAACGGTGCCAGGTGGGACTGAGGGTCTCTTTTCCATGTAGGATCCAGATTTGTGGGTGGTTAAAAAGTGCCAGGGCGACCTGGGTGCGGTGACTCACGCCTGTAATCCCAGCACTTTGGGAGGCCGAGGTGGGTGGATCACCTGAGGTCAGGAGTCCGAGACCAGCCTGGCCAATATGGTGAAACCTCGTCTCTACTAAAAATACAAAAATTAGCTGGGTGTGGTGGCGTGCACCTGTGATTCCCAGCTACTGGGGAGGCTGAGGCAAGAGAATAGCTTGAACCCAGGAGGCGGAGGTTGCAGTGAGCTGACATCGCACCACTGCAATCCAGCCTGGGCGTCTGTGTTACTCCGTATAAAAAAAAAAAAAAAAAAAGTGCCAGGGCAAGTTCAGTGGTTCACACTTGTAATCCCAACACTTTGGAAGGTCAAGGAGGGAGGATTACTTGAGGCCAGGAATTCAAGACCAGCCTGGAAAACATAGCAAGACCCTGTCTCTACCAAAAAACAAACCGTTTCTAAAATTTATCCAGGTGTGGTGGCACACACCTGTAGTCCCAGCTATTTGGGAGGCAGGAGGAATGCCTGAGCCCAGGGGTTTGAGGTTGCAGTGAGCCATGATTGAGCCACTGCAATCCAGCCTGGGCAACAGAGAGAGATGCTGTCTCAAAAAAAACAGAAGGCTGAGTACACAGAAGATGGGGGGCAATGAGAAGTTACCTGTAGGCTTGGTAGGGGTGCCTGTTTATTTCCTTGAATGTTTGCAGGTGCTACCATACCAGGCAAAAGTATATACTCCAATGTCTGAAAAGATGCCTTTATGAACATTTTTTTTCCTGAGGAGACGGAGTTTCACTCTTATTGCCCAGGCTGTAGTGCGATCTCAGCTCACTGCAACCTCTGCCTCCCAGGTTCAAGTAATTCTCCTGCCTCCGCCTCCGGATTACAGGTGTGCGCCACCACACCGAGCTAATTTTTGTATTTTTAGTAGAGTCGGGGTTTCACCATGTTGGCCAGGCTGGTCTCGAACTCCTGACCTCAGGTGATCCAACTGCCTCAGCCTCTTGATGTGCTGGGATTACAGGCATGCACCACCTCGCCCGGCTGAAACAACTTAATTTCTAAGTACTCAGAAGATGAGGTAACCCTGGGAGTGTGTCTGATGGGGAATGGGGTCCTGTGTGGCTTCCTGGTCAGGAGGAGTGCTAAGATCTGGAGGAGGAATTATGAAAGGAGAGTGGGAACAGCAGTACCGTCAGCACTGAGGGCAGCATGCAGGAGGACCTAGCTGGTGACAGGAACTTGGGCTGTGACAGCTCCCACCAGGGGGGTTCTAAGAAAGGGCCACATCTCTTTCTAGCTCTGTGGTGACTGACTGTCTGCATCTCCCTCCAGCAGGGCCCCCAGCTCCACATCCAGCACTTGCCCACCTTCTGGGCTGCTTGGCCTAAGGACAGAGGAAGCCACCACTAGGGGTACCTTTCCCTTTTTAGTAATGGTGTCTTTTTATTGATAACTTCCCAACAGCATCTGTAAACATCGGGTACAAAAATATCCCATTAAACTCTTTCCTGAGTGGCTCCGTTTGCTCTATGGAGGCCCTCAGAGAGGCCTGCTGGGCCCTCAGGTTCCACATCTCTGTTCCAAGAAACAGGCCTCAGCACGCTCAGGGCTGAATGGACGGCCTGCCAGCCTCCGTCTTGAGCCTTCGACCTATCTCAGAAACCTCCTTGAGATACCGAGGAGAAAGTATTTGATACTTTTACAGAGGAAGGGGCAGGAAAAGCAGAATTAGTGGGTGCAGGGGTGAGCTGGGGTGAACTCAGACCGGACCGTGCTTGTGTGCCTCAAGGAGGTCCTGACCAGAGGTGGGAGACATCTGGCTCTGGTCTCTGGGAACCTTTTTAAGCATTATTCAGAGCAGACGTGAGGCTCAGCTCTGGAAAAATTCCCGTGCCCAGCCCCGCAACTCCTGCTGGGATGGGCGTGCCCTGGCATAGCAGAGGGGTCTTGCAGAGGAGATGTGTTCTGAGGAAGGAAGGAGCCAGAATCAAAGACCCCCTCAGCAATTCCACACCCTTCGAGAGAGAGCCCTGTCCCCCTAGGAGCCCTGGGTAACAGAATGGGGCAGCAAAAGCACCCTGGATGACAGAACAAGGCAGGGTCACCTGCTGCCACCTTGTATGCCACTGCCCTGAGACCCTGAAGGCACCAGGCAGCAGGGCTACTCGCCCATCTCTTCGTCATCTGTCTGGCTGCGCCCATTGATGGCTGGGGAGCCAGGCCGGACATGGGACAGGTCCTCGAAGCCGGGGCTCAGGGAGGGTGAGACGGTGTCAGGGCTGGTGTCACAGGAGCCTGTGCTCTGCTCTGAGGTGGCGATGGTGGTCGTGGTGCTGGGTGGGATGGGGTCTTCATCCTCATCCTCCAGGAAGGATGCCTCCGGGATGTCTGGGGGAAGGAGGCCCGAGAGTTGGTTTTGTCACCTTGCCAAGCACTGTGACGTAGGACTTACTGTCCGTGTGACCCCTGGTGGCTCCCCCACCCCATGGGGGTATGACTTGGCCCATTTTTTTTGTGGAGGGGAGGATGCAGTTTTGTTCTTGTTGCGCAGGCTGGAGTGCAGTGGCGCCATCTCGGCTCACCGCAACCTCCACCTCCCAGGTTCAAGCAATTCTCCTGCCTTAGCCTCCCGAGTAGCTGGGATTACAGGAGCGCGCCAACATGCCTGGCTAATTTTGTATTTTTAATAGAAACGAGGTTTCCCCTTGTCGGTCAGGCTGGTCTCAAACTCCTGACCTCAGGTGATCCCCCTGCCTCGGCCTCCCAAAGTGATGGGATTACAGGCGTGAGCCACCGCACCCTGCCAACCTAGCCCATTTTACAGAAGAGGAAACTGAGGCCCAGGCAGGGAAGAGCCTTCAAGGTGAGGTGAGGAAGGGACACAGGCTCTGGGGATGGGCCTATACGAGCCCTGAGGGTGAGCCTGGCTCACTGTGCTACCTGGGCCAGGTCCTGACCTCCCCTCAGCCCGGCTCCCTGCTCTGTAAACTGCTGCCAGAGACCCTGGGATGGAGAGCTGTCGGCCTTTTCAACAGATGGATAAACCAAGGCTCAGCCTGCAGAGCCCTTTAAGGTGGCGGCAACATGGAATGGTACTTCAGAGAACACGTGAGCTCTCTAGCCAGACAGATGGGAACTCGAGTCCTGCCCCTCTGGGCCTCAGTTTCTCTCTCCATGAAATGGGGATACTCACAGCCCCTACCTCATGGCAGGCTCATAGGGGCTCACAGTGCCCACAGGGACAAGGATTGTCATGCTGCTTATCCACAGCTCTCCTGTGTGGCTTCTCCACAGGGCACAGAACCCTGGTCCTAGCGCCCACTCTGCAAGCTGCCAAGAGGACCAGGCCAGCACCCCCGCCCCTGCCCCCACCCCAGGATTCCCCAGGCCCACTGCTCATTACAGCCTGGTCTCAGTATCAGCCCCCAAGGTGGCCTTCCAGAAGCTCGCCCTGGTCAGAGGGTGCGATGTGCTTGGGTGCAGGAGCCCTGGCGACACTTACGGCTGAAGGCCTCTGGGTGCTGCCGGGCCAGTTTCCCTTTCAGTGTCCTGCAGGGGAGAGAAGGCACACGGGCTTAACCTGCTGAGAAGGCAGGCCGGGCCTGGTGCCGGCCAAGAGCCCCTGCTGCCGGCTGAGGGCAAGGGGAGTCGGGTGTGAGAACCCCCACACAGTTCATCACCTCACATCTTCACTCTCTCTAGGTGCTCGGCCCAGCAGCCACGGCCCTGGCAGTCGCCCACCAGCAGGCCTCCAGCCCCAGTGTAGGCCCCAACCCCAAACAAGCTAAGAGTCTGGGTGCTCTGACCACAGGCACTGGCTGGGGGCTCCCCCTGCAAGGCCTCTTCTTTTTCTTTTTTCTTTTTTGAAAAGAAAGGGTTTCACCATTTTGGTCAGGCTGGTCTTGAACTCCCAACCTCAGGTGATCCGCCCGCCTTGGCCTCCAAAGTGCTTGGATTACAGGCGTGAGCCACCACGCCTGACCAGACCTCTTCTTATACATGGACTCTGCTACTCAGATAACTTTTTTTTTTTTTTTGAGCCGGAGCCCCACTCTGTTGCCCAGGCTGGAGTGTAGTTGTGCAATCTCAGTTCACTGCAACCTCTGCCTCCCAGGTTCAAGCAGTTCTCCTGCCTCAGCCTCCCAAGTAGCTGGGATTACAGGTGTGCACCACCCGCCCAGCTAATGTTTGTACTTTTAGTAGAGATGGGGTTTCACTATGTCTGTCAGGCTGGTCTCAAACTCCTGACCTCGTGATCGTCCACCTTGGCCTCCCAAAGTGGTGGGATTACAGGCGTGAGCCACTGCGCCCAGCCATTCCTCCCTTTTCATTATGTGTCAAGCGCTATGTTACATTTTTGAAAACTAAACTTTGAGGTCGGGCGTGATGGCTCACACCTCTAATCCCAGCACTTTGGGAGGTCGAGGTAGATACATCACCTGAGGCCAGGAGTTACAGATGAGCCTGGCCGACATGGTGAAACCCTGTCTCTACTAAAAAATACAAAAATTAGGCCAGGCGTGATGGCTTACACCTGTAATACCAACACTGAGAGGTCGAGGTGGATGGATCACCTGAAGCCAGAAATTCGAAATGAGCCTGGCCAACATGGTGAAACCCTTTCTCTATCAAAAAAAATACATAAATTAGGCAGGGCGCAATGGCTCACACCTGAAATCCCAGCACTTTGGGAGGCCGAGGCGGGTGGACTGCCTGAGATCAGAAGTTCGAGACCAGCCTGGGCAACACAGTGAAATCCATCTCTACTAAAATACAAAAAATCAGCTGGGCGTGGTGACATGCGCCTGTAGTCCCAGCTACCTGGGAAGCTCAGGCAGGAGAACTGCTTGAACCTGGGAGGTGGAGGTTGCAGTGAGCTGAGATTGTGCCACTGCACTCCAGCCTGGGCGACAGAGCAAGATTCTGTCTCAAAAAAAAACAACACACAGAAATTAGCAGGGCATAGTGGGGCACAAGGATCACTTGAACCCAGGAGGCAGAGGTTGCAGTGAGCCGAGATCATGCCACTGTACTCCAGCCGGGTCCACAGATCAAGACTCTGTCTCAGTCAATCAATCAATAAACTTACGTCAAGATTTTATCCCAGGGCTGGAATGGTTCCAGACACTTAAGTACGCTATGAAGCCTTGTAAAACAAACAGAAATCTCCCCTTTATCCTGGTATGTGAAGGAAACTGAGGCTAAGATGGGGAGATGGAGGCAGAGGTCAGCTGGGGCCCTGGGGTGGGGCTGAGCACCCACCTGATCCGGCGGAAGATGCTGTCCAGGTCCCGTTTCATCTCTACCAGGGTCCTCGTGTGGTGGAGGAAGCGCTCGCTCATCTGCTGCAGGCGGGCGCCGGACAGGTTATTGAAGTTCAGCAGCATCTCATTGGTCTTCTCAAAGCGGTCCAGCCTGAGGGTGGAGAGGGCATGAGCTCCTCTGCCCAGCTTCAGGGCCCTGCCCGACCTGGCCCGACTGACTGTTCATGCCAAGCCCTTGCCTGCTTCACAACCTTTGCATGGGCTGTTCCCTTATCCTGCAGAGTTCTACCTACGCGTTGAGCCACTTAGCAAACTCCTATTTAACCTTCAAAACCCTACTCAGGTGTGTCCTTCTCATGTAGCTTTGTCTACCTCTTCCTTCAATCAGACTCTTTTTAACTCCACTAGCCCCAGTTTGTTCCTCTGGCCCATCCCTGACACCACAGGGACAGGAGGGTCTGTGTCTGGCTTTGTCTCCCCTCAGTCTGGAAGTTCTCCAGAGCCAGGTCTGAATCTGACCTAAAGAAACAGGAGGCTGGGCTCAGTGGCTCACATCTATAATCCCAACACTTGGGGAGGCCAAGGCAGGCGGATCACAAGGTAAGGAGATCAAGACCATCCTGGCCAACATGGTGAAACTTCATCTCTACTAAAAATACAAAAATATGATCTGGGCATGGTGGCGCATGCACACACCTGTAGTTCCAGCTACTTGGGAGGCTGAGGCGGGAGAATTGCTTGAACCCAGGAGGCGGAGATTGCAGTGAGCCAAGATTGCACCACTGAACTACAGCCTTGGCAAGAGTGCGAGACTCCGTCTCAAAAAAAAAAAGAGAAAGAAAGAAAGAAAGAAACAGGAGACCAGCACTTTGGGAAGTCGAGGCAGGCAAATCACTTGAGGTCTAGCCAACGTGGTGAAACCCCATCTCTACCAAAAATAAAATCAGCCAGGCATGGTGGCAGGTGCCTGTAATCCCAGTTACTCGGGAGGCTGAGGCAGGAGAATCACTTGAATCCAGGAGGCAGACGTTGCAGTGAGCAGAAATTGCACCACTGTACTCCAGCCTGGGCAACAGAGTGAGAGTCTGTCTAAAAAAATAAAAAGAAACAAACCAGGAGACAGACAGATACTGTGGAGCCTCAGAGCCAGCCGCTCTGGGCCTCGGAGAAAAGGTAGGAAATCAGGTGTGTGCTGTGTCGTGCAGGCTGGGAAGAGCCTCTGGCTCAGAGACACAAAAACAGAGCTGTGGGAAGCTGTGCTTACACTCCAAGACTGTATCAGCCCAGTGGCGTCCAGTCTTTTCATTTCCCTGGCACATGTTGGAAGAATTGTTTTGGGCCACACATAAAACACACTAACATAGGCTGGGCGCGGTGGCTCACACCTGAAATCCCAGCACTTTGGGAGGCCGAGGCGGGCGGATCACAAAGTCAAGAGATCAAGACCATCCTGGCCAACATGGTGAAACCCTGTCTCTACTAAAAATACAAAAATTAGCTGGGCGTGGTGGCGTGTGCCTGTAGTCCCAGCTACTCGGGAAGCTGAGGCAGAAGAATTGCTTGAACCTGGGAGGCGGAGGTTGCAGTGAGCCAAGATTGTGCCACTGCACTCCAGCCTGGCACTTGGTGACAAAGCGAGACTCTGTCTCCAAAAAAAAAAAATAATAATACACTAACATTAGACAGCTTACGAGCTAAGAAAGAAAAAGAAGGCTGGGCACGGTGGCTTATGCCTGTAATCTCAGCACTTTGGGAGGTCGAGGTGGGCGGATCACCTGAGGTCAGGAGTTCGAGACCAGCCTGACCAATATGGTGAAACCCCGGTCTCTACTAAATACAAAAAATCAGCTGGGTATGGCGGCGCATGCCTGTAATCCCAGCTACTTGGGAGGCTGAGGCAGGAAAGTCGCTTGAATCTGGGAGGCAGAGGTTGCAGTGAGCCGAGACCACCATTGTACTCCAGGCTAGGCAACAAGAGTGAGGCTCCATCTCAAAATAATAAATAAATAAAAGATTGTTTAAGAAAGAAAGAGGAAAAAAAATCGCAAAAAATCTCATAATGTGGCCAGGTGTGGTAGCTCACGCCTGTAATCCAAGCACTTTGGAGGCCAAGGCGGGCGGATCACCTGAGGTCGGGAGTTCAAGACCAGCCTGACGAACATGGTGAAACCATGTCTTAAAAAAAAAAAAAAATCTCGTAATGTTTTAAGAAAGTTTAGAAATTTGTGTTGGGCCGCATTCAAAGGGTTGGACAGGCTAAGGGTTGGACAAATTTGGTATCAGCCTTTCTTCCCCACAGGGTAGGCCTGAATTAGAGCAAGGTTTCAGCGGCCACAGGACCAAACCCCAGTGAGGACAAGAGCCCTTTATATCCCCTCCAAGAGACGTGGGCATTGCGCAAACACAGAGTGGACTCTGGCAGACCACTCCTTCAACAGGAAGTCAGCACACTGGCTCCTTAAAACCCATGTAAAGGCTGGGCACGGTAGCTCACGCCTGGAATCCCGGCACTTTGGAAGGCCGAGGCGGGTAGATTACTTGAGGTCAGGAGTTCGAAACCAGCCTGACCAACATGATGAAACCTCGTCTCTACTAAAAATACAAAAATTAGCTGGGCGTGATGATATATGCCTGTAATCCCAGCTACTCAGGAGGCTAAGGCAGGAGAATCGCTTGAACCCGGGAGGCGGAGTTTGCAGTGAGCTGAGATGGTGCCACTGTACTCCAGCCTGGGCAACAAGTGCGAAACTCTGTCTCAAAAAAAAAAACCCCACATTTGGCCCCTCTGGTCCCTCAACTGTCCTTACCCTAGGCCTTAGGACAGGAGCCCCTGCGGCCCCCGCCAAGCTATCCGCAGCTGCAAAACCTCCCCAAAGCCCTGCTTCCTGTGCCAAGGCCTCGCCTCCAGGCCGGGAAGGAATTTACTTTGGAGCCAGCCGCAGACTTGCTCATTTCCTTCGTTTTATCACCAGTGTGGGCCCCGGGTAGGGGCAGGCAAGACAAGAATGTTGGCGAGCCCGTGGATTCCTTCCCACGCGCAAGTCCCCCGGCCACCACTCACATGTTCTTCTGGGCCAGGATGATGGCGTTGACGTCATCTGTGTTCACCATGCTCAGGATGCGGCCGCAGAAGACCCTCGAGGCCGATTCCGGGAGGTCCATCTCTTCCTCCTCCTCCGCTGCCTGAAACGTGCAAGCAAAGCATGGTCTGCACCCGTCACCAGGGGAGGTGGGACCGAGAAGCCAGGCCAGGACCCTTATGGGCTGGGATCTAACCCACACGTGGTACCCTACAGTGGGGATGCCTGACCCTGGCTGGGTCATGCCACCTGAACCTTAAGTTTGCCACCTCAGGAATGTGGAGGTATTGGGCAAACTAACAGAGGTTGTATTTGGAAACCGCACCCAAACACATTAGAAGCCCATCACCTCCCACTTCCATGAGCCCAAGGCCACAGGCACCTTTCCCCCGCGCAGAACTGCCAGCTTCCTCTCTCATCCCCTGCTTTACACCTGCCGTCCTCACAAGCTGAACGTCGTGGCTGCCTCGGCAAATCGTCATCTCCAGTGTCTCCTCTCCCAAGAGGTCTTTGAGGACCACCCCTATTCCGGTCACTCTTACCACTTCTCTTACTACTTTACCTTGGTTTTTTTATTTGTTTGTTTGTTTGTTTGAGATGGAGTTTTGCTCTTGTAGCCCAGACTGGAGTGCAATGGCCCGATCTTGGCTCACTGCAACCTCCGCCTCCCAGGTTCAAGCAATTCTCCTGCCTCAACCTCCCAAGTAGTTGGGATTACAGGCACCCACCACCATGCCTGGCTAATTTTTGTATTTTTAGTAGAGACAGGGTTTCACCATGTTGGCCAGGCTGGTCTTGAGCTCCTGATCTCAGGTGATCCACCCACCTTTGCCTCCCAAAGTGCTGAGCCACTGCACCCAGCCTACTTTACTTTGTTTTTGTTTGTTAAGAGACGAGGTCTCACTATGTTGCCTAGGCTGGTCTTAAATTCCTAGGCTTACCCAACCCTCTTGCCTCGGCCTCCCAAAGTGCTGGGATTACAGGCATGAGCCACCGCACCCAGCCAGTTTGAACTGCTTCACTGGTTCACCTCTTCATGAAATGATCCTAGGATCAGGTGGCCCCTTTGCTTGTCACCACCCCCCAACAACGTAAGCTCCAAAAGAGCAGAGGCATGTCTGTCACCAGAGCCTGACCCAGAGTCTGGCTCACAGCAAGGGACTGCCAGAATCTTGTGGGGAAGGCCAACAGAACTTTTCAAACAGCTCTGACATGACACTTTTATTAGCAAATTAAAGCCAAGAATTGCAGGCATTCACAGCCAAGCTGTGGGCCCCCGCAACCCAGAAGGTTGTGCGGTTCCCAGTTTCGCAGGCACACAGATGACCGTAACGGCAGGCAGGGGCTTCCAGAAGCAAGTAGGATAGGAGGGGCTACAGCGCTGACCCTCCTAGGGAGTTCAGGAAGAATCCAGGCTCTTGATGTAGCTTGGCTCTGAGGCTCACACTTCAATAGCCAAGAAACAGAGAGACCTACTTCTACTGGCTCAGAAAGACTTTCAGAGGCCGGGCGAGGTGGCTCACGCCTGTAATCCCAGCACTTTGGGAGGCCAACACTGCTGGACTGCTTGAGGTCAGGAGTTCAAAACAGCCTGGCCAACATGGTGAAACCCTGTATCTACTAAAAATACAAAAAAAAATTAGCCGGGTGTGGTCAGGTGCCGTGGCTCATGCCTGTAATCCCAGTACTTTGGGAGGCCTAGGTGGGTGGATCACGAGGTCAAGAGATCAAGACCATCCTGGCCAATATGGTGAAACCCTGTCTCTACTAAAAATCCAAAAATTAGCTGGGCGTGGTGGCACATGCCTGTAATCCCAGCTACTCAGGAGGCTAAGGCAGAATTGCTTGAACCAGGGAGTCGGAGGTTGCAGTGAGCCAAGATTGTGCCACTGCACTCCAGCCTGGTGACAGAGCAAGATTCTATCTCAAAAAATAAAAATAAAAAATAAAAATTAGCCAGGCATGGTGGTGGGCACCTGTACTCCCAGCTACTCGGGTAGGCTGAAGCATGAGAGGAGAGGCTGAGTGCAGAGGAGAGGAGCTGAGGCAGGAGAATCGCTTGAACCCAGGAGGCAGAGGTTGCAGTGATCCGAGACTGTGCCACTGCCCTCCAGCCTAGGCAAGTGTGAGACTCTGTCTCAAAAAAAAAAAAAAAAGAGTTGGCCAGGCACAGTAGCTAACGCCTGTAATCCCAGCGCTTTGGGAGATTGAGGCAAGGTCAGGCGTTTGAGACCAGCTTGGCCAGTGTGGTGAAACCCCGTCTCTACCAAAAATACAAAAATTAGCTGGGTGTGCTGGCGGGTGCCTGTAATCCCAGCTGCTTGGGAGGCTGACGCAGGGAAATCACTTGAACCCAGGAGGCGGAGGCTGCAGTGAGCTGAGACCGCACCATTGCACTCCAGCCTGGGCGACAGAGTGAGATTCCATTCCCCCCAAAAAATAAAGGGTTTCAGAGCTCACTGAATCTACTCTCCCATTTATTCAGCACCTACTTTACACTAAACAAAGCATCAAGCTCATACATACTAACTGTTATCTTTATTTATAGATGAGAAAATGGAGGCTCAGGGACACTGAGGAACTGGGCCACTTTCACAACGCAGCCAGTGAACCGAAGTCACAACGAATGTCCACAGTCCAGGGATCTCACAAAGCTGTGAATCTTAACAGCTGCACAATATCTAGCAGTGACAGGACAGTGGCTTCTTACAGCAGGTGATTTCTGCACGACCTCTGAAGGATTTTTTTTTTCTGGGAAATTGCCTCGTTGACAAACGTCAGCAATGAATACTTTTTTCCAAAATATCATGGAGGCCAAGGGTATCTCTTTGTGATCTGAATCTGGCTGGCCAGTGGTTTGCAGCACCTTCTAGAAATACGATGCCACACCTGGTGACACCCCCCTCCCTCTAATAATTACTATGGTTATTGAACTCCTATGACATGCCAGGCAGAGACACCCACAGTCCCCATATTCCCAAAGAAGCATGATCTTGTATAAAGAGGATACCTGGACTGGGTGCTCACGCCTATAATCCCAGCACTTTGGGAGGCTGAGGCTGGCAGATCACCTAAGGTCAGGAGTTCAAGACCAGCCGGGCCAACATGGTAAAACTCCCATCTCTACTAAAAATACAAAAATCAGCCAGGCATGATGGCGGGCACCTATACTCCCAGCAACTCAGGAGGCTGTGGCAGGAGAATCGCTTGAACGCAGGAAACAGAGGTTGCAGTAAGGCGAGATCAAGTCACTGCATTCCAGCCTGGGCAACAAAGGGAGACTCCATCTCAATTTAAAAAAAAAAAAAATGTCAGGCGAGGTGACTCACACCTGTAAGTAATCCCAGCACTTTGGGAGGCCGAGGCAGGCGGATCACGAGGTCAAGAGATTGAGACCATCCTGGCCAACATGGTGAAACCCTGTCGCTACTAAAAATACAAAAATCAGCTGGGCGTGGTGGCGTGCACGTGTAGTACCAGCTACTCAGGAGGCTGAGGCAGGAGAATTGCTTGAACCTGGGAGGTGGAGGTTGCAGTGGGCCAAGACTGCACCACTGCACTCCAGCCTGGCACCTGGTGACAGAACAAAGCTCTGTCTCAAAAAAAAAAAAAAAAAAAGACACCTGGAGAGAAAGGCCCATAGCTAGTGCCAACGGGGCATAGTTATTGGGACCTTCTGGGATACACTCCTACTTCCAAACAGGACTCTTTCCTGTCTCTGACTTCCAGATGTGAGGGCTGATGGATTTATGGCACCTCCCTCTTTGTTCCCCCTGCAGTTTCCTCTCCCAAGAAGCCTTCCCTGATTACTGCTAGTCTGGCCCACATAGTGAAATTGACCCAGCAAGGGCTCTGATCCCAACTCCAAATGTAGATTTATTGAAGAAACGTAGACTGTTTGACCTTGGGAGACCCACTTCACCCTTCTGAATCAGTTTGTTCAACCATAAAATGGGAAAAGGGTGGAATGAAGATCTCACAGTGCTGTCTGTGAGAACTGAAACCAACGGTGATAACGAGCGGAGCTCAGAACAGGCTGTTTCACCAAAAGAAGTGTAAAGTACCAGGACACGGCCAAGGAATCAACGTTCAGAGAGCATCCCAGGGGCTTCTAAGAATATATTACGGGCAAACACTTGTAGAGCACTTCATTTAATCCTCAATCACCGTTACGAGGCAGACGCAATCACCTCCGAGGGAAACTGAGGCTCACAGGGGTGGACGCAGTTGCCAAAACTCACACGGAGAGGCAGAGAAGCACCACGGTTCTATCCAGATTATTTAACACAATTTAACTCCGCCATCCAAGCTCTGAAAAACCCCAAGTGGGGAGGAGCTCAAACATCCCCTCACGCCCCGTCAGCTACAATGCGGGGAAACTGAGGCACAAACCGGGCAACGCCCAGCTCCAGGTTACACGGCACACCCAGAACACAGGCGGCCCCACTTCCTATTCCTATACCCCTGATCCGGATCCAGATCCAGTCCGCGGCGCCGCATGTGTATCCATTGCGCAGACGGGGAAACTGAGGCCTGTGCGCAGCAGGAGTGACCAGATGTGGCCAGCGGCGCACCCCACCCCACCGCAGCCCGGGGGCCGCGCCCGACCCGGACCGGTTCCCCGCGGCCCTTAAATGCCCAGCCCCACCCCAAACTCGGCCCCGGCGTCGGTAGCGGCGGCACCTGCACATCTGGCGGCCTCGCTCGCGCTTCCGGGATGGCGCCCGCGCCGGCGCAACGTCACCACGCACCGATCGTGCGAGCGCGCGTGGCGGCGACGTACCCTGGAACCCCTTGCGTGCCTGGAGTCACGACAGGAAGGGGCGGGGCTTAGACGCAGCTTCAGCTCCCGGGTGGTCACAATGAATAGCCAATCAAACAGTTCGGCTTGCGCCTGCGTATTTTCCGAAGCCTTGGCTTCGAAGCAGCCCGAAAGAGGGAATGGCTGAAAGAAGAGTCCCATCTTACAGATGGTGTGACTGAGGTCCCAGAGCGGCAACACTCCCCAAGATCGTAAATGCTCCAGTGGTCTGTGGCCAAACCAGACCCGGGTGTCCTGCTTTCCAGGCAGAGAATCAGCAATGAGCTGAGATCGTGCTACGGCACTTCAACCTAAGAGAAAAGAGCGAAACTCCATCTCAAGAAAAAGGATTTGGGGCCGGGCGCAGTGGCTCACGCCTGTAATCCCGGCACTTTGGGAGGCCGAGGCGGGCAGATCACCTGAGGTTGGGAGTTCGAGACCAGCCTAACATGGAGAAACCCCGTCTCTAAAAAAGTAAAAGAAAAAAAGAAAAAGGATTTCTATTTGCATTTCCAAATGCAACTAAGGAGTTGCATTTAGTCATGTCTCCTTAGTCTCTTACCCAATCCACCATTTATGTCAGGTTCTCCAGGTCTTTCATGATCTTAATGATTTTTGTTTGTTTGTTCGTTTGGTTTGTTTGTTTTTAAGATGAAGTTTTGCCCAAGTCGAAGTGCAGTGGCGCGATCATGGCTCACTGCAACCTCCGCCTCCTGGGTTCAAGCGATTCTCCTGCCTCAGCCTCCCGAGTAGCTGGGATTACAGGCGGGCACCACCACACCCCGATAATTTTTGTATTTTTAGTAGAGATGGGGATTCCATCATGTTGGCCAGGCTGGTCTTGAACTCCTGACATGAGGTGATCCACCCGCCTAAGCCTCCCAAAGTGCTGGGATTACAGGTGTGAACCCCCGCGCCCGGCCTGTTTTTCTTTTTTTTATTTTAGAGGCATAGTCTCGCTCTGTCGCCCCACTGGAATTCAGTGACATAATCTCGGCTCACCGCAACCTCCACCTCCCGGGTTACAGCGATTCTCGTGCCACTGCACTCCAGGCCAGGGTGACAGAGGCAGACTCTGTCTCAAAAAAATAAAAATAAAAAAGAGGATCTCGCCGGCACCGTGGCTCACGCCTGTAATGCCAGCATATTGGGAGGCCCAGGCGTGAGGATCACGAGGTCAGGAGTTCAAGACCAGTGTGACCAACATAATGAAACCCTGTCTCTACTAAAAATACAAAAAATTAGCCAGATGTGGTGGTGTGCGCCTGTAATCCCAGCTACTTGGGAGGCTGAGGCGGGAGAATCTCGTGAACCTGGGAGGCGGAGGTTGCAGTGAGCCGAGAGCGCACCATTGCACTCCAGCCTAGGATAGCAGCCAAAGGCAATGAAGCTAAAGATTTACTAGAAGCGCAAGCTAAAAAACTGAAGAAAATGTATGATGAATTTTAAGTTCGCGTTAGTTTGTGTATACGAGTACCAAGTTTTTGTAATAAAATGCCTCAGAGCTATAATTTTTTAAAAAAATGGGCCCTTGGCCCCGTCTGTGGTCCCAGCTGCTCAGGAGGCCGACTTGGGAGGATTGCTTGAGCCCAGGAGGCAGAAGTTGCTGTGAGCCAGGATCCCACTCCAGCGTGGGCAACAGAGTGAGACCCAATCTCAAAAAACAAACAGGCCACCCTCCCACACACAAAAAAGAAAAAACCAAACAAACAAAAACATCACTATGAACTGTATTTATTTTATTCTATAGGTTATAATTGAGTGTTTCCTTCCTGCCCTTTTAAATGCCTGTGTCTTTTTTTTTTTGAGACGGAGTTTTGCTCTTGTTGCCCAGGTTGGAGTGCAGTGACGCGATCTCGGCTCACCACAACCTCTGCCTCCCAGGTTCAAGTAATTCTCCTGCCTCAACCTTCCGAGTAGCTGGGATTATAGGCATGTGCCACCATGCCTGGCTAATTTTGTATTTTCAGTAGAGACGGGGTTTCTCCACGTTTGTCAGGCTGGTCTCTAACTCCTGACCTCAGGTGATCTGCCTGCCTCCGCCTCCCAAAGTGTTGGGATTACAGGCATGAGCCACTGTGCCCAGCCACCTGTGTCCTTTTAATAGGTCCCCACCATCCTCAGAGCATTATTTATCTTGGGCACCACAACATAATCCAATGCTATGGAAAATTCTGGGAATCAGCCATTTCTCCAAGGAACCTGGTTTCCTTGCTTAAAGAGTGGGATTGAGAAACCAAGATCAGGCTGGGTGCAGTGGCTCACATGTGTAATCCCAGCACTTCGGGAAACTGAGGCAGGTGGATCGCCTGAGGTCAGGAGTTTGAGACCAACCTGGCCAATATGATGAAACCCCGTCTCTATTAAAAACACAAAAAATTAGCCAGGCGTGGTGGTGGGCGCCTGTAATCCTAGCTACTGGGGAGGCTGAGGCGGGAGAATCACTTGGACCAGGGAGGCAGAGGTTGCATTGAGCTGAGACCATATCACTGCACTCCAGCCTGGGCAACAAAAGCGAGACTGTCTGAAAAAAGAAAGACAGGAAGGAAGAAAAAGAGAGCGAAAAAGAGAGAGAGAGAGAGAGGGAGAGAGGAAGGGAGGGAAGGAAAGAAAGGAAAAAAGAGAAATCGGCCAGTTGCAGTGGCTCATGCCTGTAAATCGGCCAGTGTCTCGAAAAAGGAAGAAAGGAAAGAAAGAAAGAGAAAGAAACAAAGAAAGGAAGAGGGAGGGAGGGAGGAAGGAAAGAAGGAAGGAAGGAAAAGAAAAAGAGAGAGAGGGAAAGAGAGAAATCGGCCAGTCACAGTGGCTCACGCCTGTAATCCCAGCACTTTGGGAGGCCAAGGTGGGCAGATCACAGGGTCAGGAGTTCAAGACTAACCTGGCCAGCATGGTGAAAACCCTGTCTCTACTAAAAACTAATACAAAAATTTAGCTGGGCATGGTGGCGCTGTAGTCCCAGCTACTCGGGAGCCTGAAGCAGGAGAATCACTTGAACCTGGGAGGCAGGATCCGAGTAACGGCACCAATACAAATTTTTAAAAAAATTTTTAATTAAAAAAAAAGAAACTGGGAGGCAGAGGTTGCAATGAGCTGAGACCATGCCACTGCACTCCAGCCTGGGCTACAAAGAGAGACTCTGTCTCAAAAAAAAAAAAAAAAAAAAGAAAGAAAGGCCGATGCCGTGGCTCACACCTGTAATCCTAGCACTTAGGGAATCTGAGGCAGGCTGATTGCCTGAGCTCAGGAGTTTGTGACCAGCCCAGGCAACACATGAAACCTCATCTCTACTAAAATACAAAAAATTAGCCGGGCATGGCGGCGTGCTCCTTTACTTCCAGCTATTCCACGCGGGAGGCTCAGCAGAATTGCTTGAACTCCAAAAAAAAAAAAAAAAAAAGAAACCAAGACCTCAGTGCTGAGTGTGCTCATTGCTGCTGGGGTGTCACTGCTTCTACAGCCACTATCAGCAGGCACAGCTAAACAATAAGGCAGGCGTGGTGGCACAAACCTGTAGTCTCAGCTCCTCAGAAGGATGAGGTGGCAGGATCACTTAAACCCAGGAGTTTGAGGCTGCAGTGAGCTGTGATCAAGCCACTGCACTCCAGCCTCAGAGACAGAGAGACCCATTCTTCAAATAAATACAAATAATGAAGCTGGGTGCAATGGTTCATGCCTGTAATCCCAGCAGTTTGGGAGGCCAAGGCAGGCAGTTTGAGACCAGACTGGGAAACACGGCAAAAGTCTGTCTCTACAAGAAATACAAACATGGCCAGTCTTGGTGGCTCACGCCTGTAATCCTAGCACTTTGGGAGGCTGAGGTGGGTGGCTCACCTGAGGTCAGGAGGTCGAGACCAGCCTGGCCAACATGATGAAACCCTGTCTCTACTAAAAATACAAAAATTAGCCAGGCGTGGTGGCACATGCCTGTTATCCCCACTACTTGTGAGGCTGAGGCAGGAGACTTGCTTGAACCTGGGAGGCAGAGGTTGCAGTGAGCTGAGATCGTGCTGTGGCACTCCAGCTAAGCAATAGAGCAAGACTCTGTCTCAAAAAAAAAAAAATTAGCTGGGCATGGTGGCACATGCTGTAGTCCCAGCTACTCAGGAGGCTGAGGAGGGAAGATCACCAGAGTCCTAGAGGTGGAGGCTGCAGTGAGCCATGATTGCACCTCTACACTCCAGCTGGGCAACAGAGCGAGACTCTGTCTCAAAAAGTAAAAAAGAAATAAAAACCAAGAATTCACAAAGAGATGAGGACGCCTTTTTTTTTTTTTTTTTTTCCTTGAGACAGAGTCTCACTCTGTCACCAGGCTGGAGTGCAGTGGCATAATCTTGGCTCACTGCAACCTCTGCCTCCCTGGTTCAAGTGATTCTCCTGCCTCAGCCTCCCGAGTGGCTGGGACTACAGGTACGTGCCAGCACACCCAGCTAATTTTTATATTTTTAGTAGAGATGGGGTTTCACCATCTTGGCCAGGATGGTGTCAATCTCCTGACCCTGTGATCTGCCCGGCTCAGCCTCCCAAAGTGCACAATCTCAGTTCACTGAATCCTCTGCCTCCCTGGTTCAAGCAATTCTTCTGCCTCAGCCTCCTGAATAGCTGGGATTACAGGCATCCACCACCATGCCCAGCTAATATTTGCATTTTTAGTAGAGACAGGGTTTCACCAAGTTGGCCAGGATGGTCTCAATCTCCTGACCTTGCAATCCACCCTCCTTGACATCCCAAAGTACTGGGATTACAGGCGTGAGCCGCTGAGCCTGGCTGAGGATGCCTTTTTTAAGAGAGATAATCCAAGTTAAATATATGAACAAAACGAGGTGAATAAATAATTGCTTCATAAATGTTTGCTTTTGAAAAACGTGTCATTAGGTTTAAAAAATAAAATTAATACTTGCAAGTAATTATTATTAGTGATTGAGATTCTATACAGTGTGTATGTTATGAATTATACGTGTAACTTCTCTGGGTCTCTGTTAATTGCAAGTCTGTGTAACCACAGCCTCTACCTCTGAAGACTGTTGAGAGCTTAGAAGATAAACACACAAGTTCTTGGGCACATGAAAGACTGTTTCAGAGCCCTGGAATTACACATATCTGAGTTTGCATTCCAGCTCTGACACATCCTAGCTGGATGGCCTTGGGCAAGTGGCTTAACTTTATGAACTCATGCAGGCAAAAATCCTTACAACCAGGCTTGGTACACAGTAATCCCGAAGTAAACTGTTGATAATATCACTCCCAGGTTCTGCTGCCGTCATTCATTGCAAAGTCAATGACCGGGAGGCAGAGGCTGGAGGATTCTTTCAGCCCAAGAGTTCAAGGCCAGCCTGGGAAACAAAAAAATTAACTGGGTGTGGTGGTACACACCTGTAGTCCCAGGTGCTTGGAGGCTGAGGCAGAAGAATTGCCTGACACCAGGAATTTGAGGCAATAAAGTAAGCCAGGATTGTACCACTGTACTCCAGGCTGGGTAATAGGGGGACACCCTGTCCCCCCAAAAAAGAAAAAGGTAGAAGTCAATGATGACCAGAATTCTTGTATATTCAGTTCAACAGTTGTTTTTTGGGTTCTGTTTTGTTTTGTTTTTTGAGACAGAGTCTCACTCTGTCACCCAGCCTGGAGTGCAGTGGCACGATCTTGGCTCATTGCAAACTCCACCTTCCAGGTTCAAGCGATTTTTCTGCCTCGGCCTCCTGAGTACCTGGGACTACAGGCATGTGCCACCACGCCCAGCTAATTTTTGTTTGTTTGTGTGTGTGTTTTGAGATGGAGTCTCACTCTATTGCCCAGGCTGGAGTGCAGTGGCGAGATCTTGGGTCACTGCAACCTCCGCCTCCTGGGTTCAAGTGATTCTCCTGTCTCAGCCTCCCTGAGTAGCTGGGACTACAGGCACGCACCACCACGCCCAGCTAATTTTTGTATTTTTAGTAGAGACGGGGGTTTCACCATGTTGGGCAGGCTGGTCTGTATCTCTTGACCCTGTGATCCGTCCACCTCTCAAAGTGCTGGGAATACAGATATGAGCCACCGTGCCTGGCCTAATTTTTGTATTTTTAGTAGAGATGGGGTTTCACCATATTGGCCAGGCTGGGCTCAAACTCCTGACCTCATGATCCGCCCTCTTCAGCCTCCCAGAGTGCTGGGGTACAGGCATGAGCAACCACACCCGGCCTTTTTTTTTTTGAGATGCAGTTACGCTCTTCTTGCCCAGGCTAGAGTGCATTGGGGCAATCTTGGCTCACTGCAACCTCGCTTCCCCGGTTCAAGCGATTCTTCTGCCTCAGCCTCCTGAGTACCTGGAATTATAGGCACATGATACTAAGCCCAGCTAATTTTGTGGGGTTTTTTTAGTAGAGATAGGGGTTTCTCCATGTTGGTCAGGCTGGTCTCGAACTCCTGACCTCAGGTGATCCTCCCGCCTCGGCCTCCCAAAGTACTGGCATTACAGGCATGAGCCACTGTGCCCAGCCTATTTTTTGTTTTGTTTTGTTTTGTTTTTTGAGACAGTCTCACTCTGTCACCCAGGCTAGAGTGCAGTGGCATGATCTCAGCACACTGCAACCTCCCCCTTCTGGGTTCAAGGGATTCTCTTGCCTCAGCCTCCTGGATGGCTGGGATTACAGGCATGTGCCACCACGCCTGGCTAATTTTTGTATTGGTAGAGACAGGATTTAGCCATGTTGGCCAGGATGGTCTCGAACTCATGATGTCAAGTGATCTGCCCATCTCGGCCTCCCAAAGTCCTGGAATTACAGACATGAGCCACTGCACCCGGCCAAAACCAAACCTTTCAATGGGGCCTTGGGGCTCTTATGGAAGCCAGGAAACATTTATAAGGGTCTTAGATGAGTGGGGGCTATAGATTAGGCCAAAAGGGACATGGCTGGCCCCTGATGCGCACACTGGACTGGAGGCAAGAACATGCTTTTTTGTGTGATCACGGGAGAGGAAAGAAAGTTATGGGAACATTCGGTCTGCCCAGAGATGGGGACATTGTGAGGTCGGGATTGGGGACTGGAAGGCTTTTTCTGCCACTTTTTCCCATTTCATTTCCTTTTTGTTTTTTTAAAGACGGGGTTCACCATGTTGGTCAGGCTGGTCTTGAACTCCCAACCTCAGGTGATCTGCCCACCTTGGCCTCCAACGTGCTTGGATTACAGGCGTGAGCCACCATGCCCAGCCCATTTCCTTTTTTTGTGGGTGTGATAGGGTCTCACTCTGTCACCCACACTGAAGTGCAATGGCGTGATCACCGCTCACCACAACCTCAACCTCCCCAGGCTTAGGTGATCCTCCTGCCTCACCCTCACAAATAGCTGGGACTCCAGCGCATACCACCATGCTCCCCTAATATTGTATTATTATCATAATTATTATTATTATTATTTTGGGGGTGGAGTCTTGCTCTGTCTCCCAGGCTGGAGTGCAGCGGCACAATCTCAGCTCACTGCAACCTCCTCTTCTCAGGTTCAAGCAGTTCTCCTGTCTCAGCCTCCCAAGTAGCTGGGATAACAGGTGCCTGCTACCATGCCCAGATAATTTTTGTATTTTTAGTAGAGACGGGGTTTTGCCATGTTAGCCAGGCTGGTCTTGAACTGCTGACCTCAGGTGATCCATCCACCTCGGCCCCCCAAAGTGCTGGGACACCCAGCCCACTAATATTTTATTATTATTTGTAAAGGTGGCGTTTCACTATGTTGCCCAGGTTGGTCTCAAACTCTGGGCCTCAAGAGATCCTCCTGCCTCAGCCTCCCACAGTGTGAGGGTTACAAGCGTGAGCCATCACTCCAGCCTTCATTTCGCACATAGTACTCGTCATAGTTGCAATTAAATACTTACCTGCGTCATTGTTTGGTTAATATCCAGCTCCCCTGGCTGGAATAGAAGCTCAGTGAGGGCCGGGTGCAGTGACTCACACCTGTAATCCTAGCACTTTGGGAGGCTGAGGCAGGCAGATCATGAGGTCAGGAGTTCGAGACCAGGCTGGCTAACATGGTGAAACCCTGTCTCTACTAAAAATACAAAAATTAGCCAGGTGTGGTGGCAGGTGACTGTAATCCCAGCTATTCAGGAGACTGAGGCAGGAGAATCACTTGAATCTGGGAGGCAGAGGTTGCAGTGAGCTGAAACCGTCCACTGCACTCCATCTTTTGTTTTTTGCAACAGAGCAAGACTCTGTCTCAAAAAATAAAAAAAAAATAAAATAAAATGAAGATAAAGAGAGTCTTACCAATCCCAAAGAAGGCAATAAAGGAGAGAGGAGGATAGAGCAGGTAAGAAAGAGAAAAACCACCTCAGAAGGCAGATTTATGTCTGTATATGTCCGTCATTATATTAGATACCAATAGACCAAATGCTCCAGTTAAAAAACAAAATGGAGCCAGGAGTGGTGACTCGTGCCTGTAATTCCAGCACTTTGCGAGGCTAAGGTGAGAGGATGGCTTGAGCCCAGGAGTTTGAGAACAGCCTGAAAAACATAGCAAGACTCCATCTCTATAAACAATAAAAATTTAAAAAGTAGCTGGGTATGGTGGTGCACACCTGTAGTCGAAGCTACTGGGGAGGCTAAGCTGGGAGGACTCTGAGCTTGGGTGGTTGAGGCTGCAGTGAGTCGTGATTGTGCCACTGCACTCCAGCCTGGGCCACATAGCCAGACCCCATGTCAGAAAGAAAGAAAGAAAACATGGCCGGGCAAGGTGGCTCACGCCTGCGATCCCCACACTTTGAGAGGCCAAGACAGGTGGATCACCTGAGGTCAGTAGTTCGAGACCAGCCTGGCCAACATGGCGAAATCCCTTCTCTACTGAAAATACAAAAATTATCCAGGCGTGGTGGTGGGTGCCTGTTAATCCCAGCTACTCAGGAGGCTGAGGCAGGAGAATCGTTTGAACCCAAGAGGCAGAGGTTGCAGTGAGCAAGATTCCATCTCAAAAACTTTAAAAAGAGAAAGTTTCAGCCAGGCGCGGTGGCTCACGCCTGTAATCCTAGCACTTTGGGAGGCCAAGGTGGGTGGATCACCTGAGGTCAGGAGTTCAAGACCAGCCTGGCCATCATGGTGAAACCGCATCTTAAAAAAAAAAAAATGAGAGAGAGAAAGTTTCATTCACCAGGAAGACACAACAATTGCAATGCTGCATGCAGCCAATGATATGGCCTCCAAGCAGAGTATTTGTTGTTGTTGTTATTTTTGAGATTGAGTCTCGCTCTGTCATCCAGGCTGGAGTACAGTGGCACAATCTCGGCTCACTGCAACCTCCGCCTCCCGGGTTCAGGCAATTCTCCTGCCTCAGCCTCCCAAGTAGCTGGGATTACAGGCACCTTCCACCACATCCGGCTGATTTTTGTTTTGGTTTTGTTTTGTTTTTGAGACAGAGTCTTGTTCCGTTGCTAGGTGCCAGGCTGGAATGCAGTGGCGCAGTCTCAGCTCACTGCAACCTCTGACTCCTGGGTTCAAGCAATTCTCCTGCCTCAGCCTCCCGAGTAGCTGGGACTACAGGCATGCACCACCATGCCCAGCTAATTTTTGTATTTTTAGTAGAGACGGGGTTTCACCATGTTGGCCAGGATGGTCTCGATCTCTTGACCTCGTGATCCACCTGCCTCAGCCTCCCAAAGTGCTGGGATTACAGGCGTGAGCCACTGCACCCAGCCTGATTTTTGTATTTTTAGTAGAGATGGGGCTTCACCATGTTGGCCAGGCTGGAATCGAACTCCTGACCTCAGGTGATCCACCCACCTGGACTCCCAAAGTGCTAGGATTACAAGTGTG
Organism: Cacajao melanocephalus; assembly: GCA_963573385.1. Lineage (NCBI taxonomy): Eukaryota > Metazoa > Chordata > Mammalia > Primates > Pitheciidae > Cacajao > Cacajao melanocephalus. Next base: position 57,600 of record CAUYLG010040959.1, read on the forward strand.
AGCCTCTGCACCTGGCCGAGTATTTGTTCTATAAGGGAAGAATAAATATAGGTAAAATGTTTGCCTGCAAATACCTGTTCAGTGAGTGCTAGCCGTTATTACTATTGTTGGTGGTGTTATTTTGTAGTTTATTTTAGTAGCTCATTGTTTATTTATAAGGGCAATTATTATTCTTATTTTAGAAACATCCTTGTTGCTGAGGCTGTAGTTCAGAGCCTGGATCATACCTCACTGTAGCCTTGACCTCCTGAGTTCAAGGGATCCCTCCCATCTCAGCCTCCCATTTAGCTGAAACTACATTTTTAAATTTTCTGTAAAGGCTGGGCGTGGTGGCTCCTGCCTGTAATTCCAGCACTTTGGGAGGCTGAGGTGGGCAGATCACGAGGTCAGGAGTTCAAAACCTGACCTGACTAACATGATAAAACCCCATCTCTACTAAAAATACAAAAAAAAAATTAGCTGGGCGTGGTGGTGTGCACCTGTAATCCCAGCTACTCAGGAGGCTGAGGCAGGAGAATTGCTTGAACCTTGAAGGCAGAGGTTGCAGTGAGCCCAGATAGCTTTACTGCACTCTTTGTGAAAGACAGAGGGAGACTGTATCTCCAAATAAGTAAATATTCTGTAGAGGAAGGCTCTCACTCTGTCACCCAGGCTGGAAAGCAATGGCATGATCTTGGCTCACCACAACCTCCACCTGCTGGGTTCAAGTAATTTTCCTGCCTCAGCCTCCCGAGTAGCTGGGACTACAGGTGCACACCACCATGCCTGGCTAATTTTTGCATTTTTAGTAGAGATGAGGTTTTGTCATGTTGACCAGGCTGGTCTTGAACTCCTGACCTCAGGTGATCTACCCACCTCGGCCTCCCAGAGTACTGGGATTACAGGCGTGGGTCACTGTGCCCAGCCCCCTAGGTGATTTCTTACATAGCTCTGCTGTGCTACCACCTTTTCTGGCTGTCCAACCTCCCTTCCTTCCTTCCTCAGTGACTTCCCCGAGACTCCACCACTACCTTTTGTGCCAGGCACTATGCAAGCCTCAGAGATACAACGATGAGAAACAGCAAAGTGTTCCCAAGCTTTAGGGCTCTTCCAGTGTAGCGGGCAAGGCAGAGGTCAACAAGGCAGTGGATCACACCTGTAATCCCAACACTTTGGGAAGCCAAAATGAGAGGATTGCTTGAGCTCAGGAGTTTTAGACCAGCCTGGGCAACATAGGGAAACCCCATCTCTACAAAAAATATAAATATTAGCTGTACATGACAGTGCACCTGTCATCCCAGCTACTCAGAAGACTGAGGTGGGAGGATCGCTTGAGCCCAGGAGGTTGAGGTGGTTGCAGTGATCTGAGATTGTGCCACTGCACTTCAGCCTGGGTTTCAAAGTAAGGCCCTATCTAAAAAAAAAAAAAAAAAAGAAAAAAGAAAAAAAAGGCAGAGATGTAGGTAAACTAGTTTGGGAGGCCAAGGGGGATGGATCCTGAGGTCAGGAGTGCGAGACCATCCTGGCCAACATGGTGAAACCCTGTCTCTAAAGATACAAAAATTAGCTGTGTGTGGTGGTGCATACCTGTAGTCCCAGCTACTCGGGAGGCTGAGGCAGGAGAATTGCTTGAACCCGGTAGGCAGAGGTTGCAGTGAGCTGAGATTGCACCACTGCACTCCAGCCTGGTGACAGAGCAACACTCTGTCTCAAAATAAACAAATAAAAATAAGTAAACTAGTTATGAAGTGGAGGTTCATCGACTTCACTGTGCCAAGACAGCCAAATGAGGCCCCTGGTCTTGCCTTGGAGAGGTCTGGGAGGGCTTCCTTAGGAGGCAACCTGGGAACTCCAACCTGAGAAGTTATCTCCAAAAAGCCAGTTACCACCTCCATGATAGCTACCTCCCAAAGCCAGTGTCTGACTCATTCATTCATCCATCCATCCATCCATCCACCCACTCATCCATCCATCCACTCATCCATGTATTGAGCTTCTATAGATGCCAGGCATGGTTCAAGGAGGTGCTAGGTACAAAATAAGCAAAAAATCTCTGCCACGATGGAGTAGAGTGGGAGGTGCCCCCTCCAACCACAGGCAAAAAAATGACAAGATAATTCTGGATGGGAGTAACATCCAGAAAGGAAATAAAACTGAGTGAAGGAGGGAGAAGTGCCCCGGTTTCAAAACAAAATCCGTAAAAACTTAACTAATCAAAGATGCCGCCTTCTCCCTGGGCTGTGGGCATCTTATCATCCTTCAGCAGAGAGTGCATGGGGGATGAACTCCTCCCAGTGGCCCTGCGGGCTCAGTCGCCTGCCCAGCCGTAATTGAGCGCCTCCTGTATGCACCACACAACCTTCGGACATTAAACGGGCGGGGTGGGGTGGGGTGGGGGGATGGGAAGGAGGTTTCTGTATGCCCTTGGGCACGTCATTCCCCCTCAGGACCTCAGGTCCTCTTCTGTAACTAGGGCTTCAGGATGGGTCATCAGCAACCGCAGAGCTGCCCTAGCCGGAACTCTTTAAGGGAATAGCATTTAGTGCTGTCCCCCCAACAGCCCCCAAGGTGAGAGTGCATAGATGGGGGTGTTTATCCCCATTTCGCAGATAATCAGGATGAAGCTCAGAGGAGATCTGGGAGTCGCACAGGCTGCACGACACTGACTCGTGTTGAGGTCCAGCCCAGGGTCTCCTGCCCCCGCCCAAGTGGCCCGGAGGCTCGGGTCCCTTTAAGAACGTCCCGCGGAGCCAAGCAGGAAGGGGGAGGTGCCAACGCCCGGGACGGATGTCTGCACGAGCCAATCGGCGCGGCAGTCGCGGCAACGGTGGCCAATGGGCACGGCAGGGGCGGGACCGAGCGGCTGAACCTGGTTCCCGAGGCGCGGCGGCCGCGGCTGGGGGCGGGGAGGGGGGCGCAGGACCCCAGGCGGGGGTCCCGGAGCCAGAGGCAAGTGTCCTGCGGCGCCGGGGGCGCCTTGTCGGCTGGGGCGCTGTCCTGGCTTGGGCTGGTCCGGGGGCCAGCGCACAGGGGGCTGCGGCCGATGGGCGGGGCGAGGCGCCGCGGGGGCGGCGAGCCTGGGGGCACACGGGGGTCGCGGGTGCCCTAGGGGGCGCGGCCAGGCTGGGGTGGCCGGGGATGGGGGTCATGGGGGCGAAGGGGAATCCAGTGGGGGCTTCCCTACGCAGGCGTGCAGGGCCAGGGGAGCCCGAGGCGTGCGGGGGTCGGGTGCCCCAGACTGGTGGCGTCAGACAGGCGTGGGGCGTTGGGGGCCTGGGTCGGGGCTTGACGGAGGGCCTGGCCAGGCTGTGGGACGTCAGGAGGGCGTGGGGTGTTATGGGATCGGGAAGGGGGAGCGTCTGGGGACACTGGAGTGTTTACGGCGCGACGGAGCGGCTGTGGGGAGAGCTGGCCCGGGCTGGGGGCGGTGGTAGTTGGGGCGGGGGGTGGGAGGGGAGGCCGAATTGTGCGGGCGCGGGGGATTATGGGGGTGGGGGCTGGGAGGGTCTCAAAAAGTGGGGCCCGAGCCCGGGAGGAGCAGGCAGGTGAGGGCTGAGGAGGGGATGCTGCGGGCTGGTTTGATGGCTGTGCCATACTCTTCTGAGCTTGGGGCCTGGGGGACAGAGGGTTAAGGTTGTTGGTTCAGGAGGCCTGGGGCAAGGAAGAGGCTGTAGAACGCGGTGGGACCTCGACCACTCCTGGAAAGGAGGCTGCTTTGAGGGGGTGGGACCGAGGCCTGAGGAGAGGAGGATGCACTCCTAGGGAAGGGTTTGGACCAGGGTCCCTGATTTTGAGGTTGTGGGGGATAGTTTTAGGTTGAGGGCGTGAGAGAAGAAATGCTCAGGGTTTCTGGGTGATTACTGTTGGTGGTCTTGGGAAGGGTCTCCTGTTTGGAGGAGAAGCTGGAGTTGGGAGGCCCTAGTAAAAGATTCAGTTCTCTCAGTGGCCCCACAGGCTCTAAAAATGGCTTCCCTAAGTCCTCAGAGGCTGTCCTCTCCAAAAAATCCCAGCACCCCTGACTTAGCATATAATCAGGCAAAGCCACAGGGCCTGAAGCCCCAGGTTCAAATCCTCCCTTGGCCATTGGCTTTCTCTGTGACCTTGGGTAAATGGCTTTGCCCCTCTGGCCTGTTTCCTGTTCTGTAAAATGTTGAGGGGAATGTTCCCTACTTCCTGGAGTATTTGTAAACATTAAATAATAATTAGCTCTAATAATGGCTAACACTATTTGGGCCTGATGCCAAAGGCTTGATGCCTGGGTTAATTTCTCCCAACAAGCTGGAGTTGTTCTACCCACTGTACAGATGAGGAAACTGAGGCTCGGAGTCCCTGAGTTACACAGAAAGTGATTGGCAGTGTGGGGAATGGGTACAGTGGGGACTTTTAGGGGCTGTGTAGGAGTCTTACCCACATCTCTGCCCCCCACTTCCAGGGCCAGTTCCCGTCCCCCCAGCAGCATGGCGTCGTGTGCTGAACCCTCTGAGCCCTCTGCCCCGCCACCCGCGGGGGTCCCACCGCTCGAGGACTTTGAGGTGCTGGATGGGGTTGAGGATGCTGAGGGGGAGGAGGAAGAGGAGGAGGAAGAGGAGGAGGAAGATGACCTGAGTGAGCTGCCACCGCTGGAGGACATGGGACAACCCCTGGCAGAGGAGGCTGAGCAGCCTGGGGCCCTGGCCCGAGAGTTTCTGGCTGCCATGGAGCCCGAGCCTGTCCCGGCCCCGGCCCCGGAAGAGTGGCTGGACATTCTGGGTAAGGAGCAAGGGTGGATCGGGGTGACCTTGGCCCTGGCCCTCTCGTCCCCTGAGCCCCATTTCCCCATCTGTGCTGTGAGGGTTGGAAGTCACGTGGCCACCACCATGATCGCCAGCCAGAGGCAACTACTGGAGATGCTTCACGTTGATGTACCTCATTCATTGACTCACACACGTACACAACGTACTGTGTCCCTGTTTCCCAGATCTGACAACAGGGGCTCAGAGAGGCTGAGTCACCTGCCCAGAGCCACATAGCCAGCACACCAGGCGCTGGCAGCTCCTAACCCTATCACTGCCTCTTTTTTTGGTGTTTGTGTGACACAGGCTTGTGCTCTGAAAAATGTGTCCTAGGCTGGGCACGGTGGCTCATGCCTATAATCCCAGCATTTCGGGAGGCCGAGGGGGGCGGATCACGAGGTCAAGAGATTGAGACCATCCTGGCCAACATGGTGAAACCCCATCTCTACTAAAAATACAAAAATTAGCTGATCTCTACTAAAAATACAAAAATTAGCTGGGTGTGGTGGCGCATGCCTGTAATCCCAGCTACTTGGGAGGCTGAGGCAGGAGAATCGCTTGAACCTGGGAGGCTGAGGTTGTGGTGAGCTGAGATCGCGCCATTGCACTCCAGCCTGGGCAACAAGAGCGAAACTCCATCTCAAAAAATATAAAATGTGTCCTGGGTGCATGCCAGTCTGGGCAACACAGCAAGACGTCACCTCCAAAAACAGAATTGTGTCCTGGGGTCAAGTAGATCGGAGGAATGTTATTCCGTTCAGCCTTCTGGTGGGTTCACAGTACTCATAGTATTGTAAATGCTCAGAGAAATCCTACAAGAAGAAAACTAGGGGTACTCACACATGTTCCACCCAGCATACCCCGTCACAGCAACTGAAAACAAGAGAAATGTTAGTATTCTGTGGAAATCGTCTTGCCGGTGGTATGGTACTGGTATCTAATATACCAAATAACGCTAGTCCCTTTGTAAATAATAAGACATCATTACCACTATCAGTTGTACAGACAATACTGGTAGCAATATCATCCAATCATACTGACACTGATGAAACAGTAATAATACTAAATATCACTACTACTACTGATAAAAATCTTCATTTTTTTTTTTAAGATGGAGTCTTTCTTGCTCTGTCACTCAGTCTGGAAGCAGTGGTGCGATCTCAGCTCACTGTAACCTCTGCCTTCCAGGTTTAAGTGATTCTCCTACCTCAGCCTCCAAGTAGCTGAGATTACTGACTCCCACCACCGAACCTGGCTAATTTTTTTTTGTTTATTTTTATTTTTTATTTTTTGAGATGGAGTCTTACTCTGTCTCCAGGCTGGAGTGCACAACTGAGGGTGCACAAGTGAGTGCACAAGTGGCACAAGTGAGTGCACAAGTACACAAGTGGCACAATCTCGGCTCACTGCAACCTCCACCTCTCAGGTTCCAGCAATTCTCTTGCCTCAGCCTCCCAAATACCTGGGATTTCAGGTGTCTACCACCGTGCCCAGCTCATTTTTGTATTTTTAGTAGAGATGGGGTTTCACTATGTTGGCCAGGATGGCCTTGATCTTTTGACCTCGTGATCTGCCCACCTCGGCCTCCCAAAGTGCTGGGATTATAGGTGTGAGCCACTATGCCCGGACTTTTTTTCTGTATTTTTAGTAGAGATGGGGTTTCACCATATTGGCCAGGTTGGTTTTAAACTCCTGACCTGAAGTGATCCACCCGCCTCGGCCTCCCAAAGTGCTGGGATTACAGGTGTGAGCCACCACGCCTGGCCAAAAATCTCACTACTTCTAAAAATAATATGACTGCCATTGCTCTCCAGCCTGGGTGACAGAGCGAGACTTTGTCCTAAAGAAATAAAAATAACACCAGGTAATATTTACTGAGCACTGATTTTGTGCCAGGCCTATATATCATTTTATTTCATCCTTACAACAACACTGTGGGCCAGGCATGGTGGCTCACACCTATAATCCCAGCTCTTTGGGAGGCTGAGGCGGTGGATCACCTGAAGTCGGGAATTGGAGACCAGCCTGGCCAACGTGGTGAAACCCCATCTCTACTAAAAATGCAAAGCTTAGCTGGGGGTGGTGACACACACCTGTAGCCCAGCTACTTGGGAGGCTCCTTGAACTCAGGAGGCGGAGGTTGCAGTGAACCAATTGTACCACTGCACTCCAGCCTGGGTGACAGAGCAAGCAAACAAAACCACTGTGTTGTAATTTCTGCTATATCCCCACTTTACAGATGGCAAAGGGTAGGCTCAGAGAGGCGAAGGTGCTTGCCCGAGGTCACACAGCCTCCCTGGCCATGTTAGAGATTGGCAAGCTGTTCTTTCCTCCTGATACTGTGAGAGCTGAGCTGCCCCACACCCACTTGGAGCATGAGGTTGGCACTGTGTTTATAATTGTGCCAGCCGCTTTCTGAGGTCAGAATGGGGGTTTCTGTTTCTCAGGCAAGGAAACTGAACTCTTTTTTTTTTTTGAGATGGAGTCTCGCTCTGTCACCCAGGCTGGAGTACAGTGGCACAATCTTGGCTCACTGCAGCCTCGGCTTCCTGGGTTCATGCAATTCTCCTGCCTCAGCCTCCCGAGTAGCTGGGACTACAGGCGTGTGCCACCATGCCCAGCTAATTTTTGTATCTTTAGTAGATACAGGGTTTCACCATGTTGGTCAGGCTGATCTCGAACTCCTGACCTCAAGTGATCCACTCACCTTGGCCTCCCAAAGTGCTGGGATTATGCCACCACGCCCAGCCAGAAACTGAACTCTTTTTTTTTTTTTTGAGACAGAGTTTCACTTTGTAACCAGGCGCCAGGCTAGAGTGCAGTGGCGCAATCTTGGCTCACTGCAATCTCCGCCTCCCAGGTTCAAGCAATTCTCCTGCCTCAGCCTCCCAAGTAGCTGGGACTACAGGCGTGCGCCACCACGCCCAGCTGACTTTTGTATTTTTTAGTAGAGACGGGGTTTCACCATGTTGGCCAGGATGGTCTCAATCTCTTGACCTCGTGATCCGCCCGCCTCGACCTCCCAAAGTGCTGGGATTACAAGCATGAGCCACCGCGCCCGGCCTGGAAACTGAGCTCTTGAGAGGAGACATGGTTTTCCCAGAGGCCACCTGATTGAGAGGCAGCCATTAGTGCCTGCAAACCTCAAGACAGAGGTCCATTGGGATCCCCTAGCTTGGTGGTTTGCAGATGAGTTAGGGGACGTGTACAAGGTGGGAGTAGCACAGAAATTTTGTATATTCTAGAATATACGTGGATATATACCACTGCTGCTAACCTTTAGGCCAGAGTTCACTCAGACTCATGAAATACTCTAGGCCAGGCCGTGAGTGGTGGCTCACGCCTATAATCCTAGCACTTTGGGAGGCAAGTGGATCACCTGAAGTCAGGAGTTTGAGACCAACCTGGACAACATGGTGAAACCCCATCTCTACAAAAAATACCAAAACTTGCCAAGCATGGTTTGGGCACCTGTAACCCCAGCTACTTGGGAGTAAGAGGCAGGAGAATTGCTTGAACCCGGGAGGTAGAGGTGGCAGTGAGCCGAGATCGCACCACTGTACTCCAGCCTGGGCGACAGAGCAAACTCTGTCTCAAAAAAAAAAAAAAAAAAATGCCAGGCGCAGTGTCTCATGTCTATAATCCTAACACCTTGGGAGGCGAGGTGGGTGGATCACCTGGGGTCAGGAGTTCAAGACCAGCCTGGTCAACTTGGCAAAACCCTGTGTCTACTAAAAATACAATAAAATTAGCTGGGCATGGTGGTGCATGCCTGTAATCCCAGCTACTTGGGATGCTGAGGCAGGAAAATTGCTTGAACCTGGGAGGTGGAGGTTGCAGTGAGCTGAGACTTCGCCATTGCACTCCAGCCTGGGCAACAAGAATGAAAGTCTGTGTCAAAAAAAAAAAAAAGAAAAAAAGAAAAAGAAATACTCTAGGCCAATGGTGTATTACAGAACTCCGGTAAACGTGGGAACAGGAGGGACTGCAGAGCACCTCAGACCCACGGAGCCCTCGCTTTGCTAAGATAGTGTTTTGTGGACACCTTGGTAGCACCGCAAAGAAGGGGCAGGCCTGTGTGTCCCTGGCTGGGTTATCTCCCCTCTGCATGTCCATTTCCTGCTTTTACGGGGTGATGCTGGCAGCTGTCACTCCAGTGCTTGACTGGGGTGACGGGATCGTCACTGTGGGGTTATCCGGGTGTGTTTGTGAGGGTATTGACTATGGTCATTCCTGTGATTGCTGGGGGCACAAGAGGCAGCTTTTGTTTATAAGCTGTTCAGCTTTGTGTTTTGAGACAGTCTTGCTTTGTTGCCCAGGCAGGAGTGCAGTGGCACGATCTCGGCTCACTGCAACCTCTACCTCCCGGGTTCAAGTGATTCTTCTGCTTCAGCATCCTGAGTAGTTGGGACTGCAGGTACCCGCCATCATGCCCAGCTAAATTTTTTTTTTTTTTGAGACGGAGTTTTGCTCTTGTTGCCCAGGTGGAGTGCAATGGTATGATCTTGGCTCACTGCAACCTCTGCCTCCTGGGTTCAAGTGATTCTCCTGCTTCAGCCTCCCGAGTAGCTGGGATTACAGGCGCCTGCCATCATGCTCGGCTAAATTTTGTATTTTTAGTTTCACCATGTTGGCCAGGCTGGTCTCGAACTCCTGACCTCAGGTGAGCCATCCACCTTGGCCTCCCAAAGTGCTAGGATTACAGGCATAAGCTACTGTGTCTGGCCCCTAATTTTTGTATTTTTATGGGAGACAGGGTCTCACCACGTTGGCCAGGCTGGACTAAAACCCCTACCTCAAGTGATCCTCCTGCCTGAGCCTTCCAAAGTGCTGGCATTACAGGTGTGAGCCACCGTGCCTGGCCATTTTTTATTTTTTGTAGAGACGGGGTCTCACTGTGTTGCCCAGGCTGGTCTCAAACTCCTGGGTTCAAGCAGTCCTCTCACGTCAGCCTCCGAAAGTGCTGGGATTATAGGCATGAGCCACTGAACCTGGCCTTTGCTTAACTTCTAAATTCAGCACACTTGGTGCTACGGTAGAGACCGTGTATCCCAGGGGCTGTGCTAACCAAGGGCCTCACGAGCACCTCATTTCATGGCTGGGTAAACTGAGGCCCAAGCATCTCAGGGCTAGGATTTCAGCCTGAGGGGCTGGCTGTTTGCCCTCTCTGAGCTTTGGTTTTCTTTCTTTTTGAGGAGGGTCGGGAAACTGGTTTCTTGCCATTTTGCCCAGATGCTGGTCGGAACTTGGGATCCTCCCACTTTGGCCTGTCAAATAGCTGGAAACCTGGCCAACCTCTTTTTTTTTTTTTTTTTTTTTTTGAGACGGAGTCTCGCTCTGTCACCCAGGCTGGAGTGCAGTGGCACCATCTCAGCTCACTGCAACCTCTGCCTCCCTGGTTCAAGTAATTCTCTGCCTCATCCTCCCGATTAGCTGGGATTACAAGTGCCCACCACCACACCCAGCTAATTTATTTATTTATTTTTAAATTTATTTTTTATTTTATTTTTTTTAGAGACAGGGTCTCCCTATGTTTCCCAGGCTGGAGTGTAGTGGCTATTCACAGGCACGATCCCCCTACTGATCAGCACGGGAGTTTTGACCTGCTCCATTTCCAACCTGGGCCAGTTCACCCCTCCTCATGGTGGTCCCCCGCTTTTTTGTGTTTTTAGTAGAGATGAGGTTTCACCATCTTGACCAGGGTGGTGTTGAACTCCTGACCTCAGGTGATCTGCCTGCCTTGGCCTCCCAAGTGCTGGGATTATAGGCATGAGCCACTGTGCCCAGCCCTCAATTTTCTTTTTTAAAAAAAAAAAGCCGGACACAGTGGCTCCCGCTTCTAATCCCAGCACTTTGGGAGGCCAAGGTGAGTGGATCAACAAGATCAGGAGTTCAAGACCAGCCTGGTCAACATAGTGAAACCCTGTCTCTTTTTATTTATTTATTTATTTTTTTGAAAATTTTTTTGGGGCTTTCTGGCAAAACCAGAAAGCCTGCTAGACAAATTCTAAAAGAGCTGTAACACTAACCCCGTCTCTTCTTTTTTTTTTTTTTTTTTTAAAGAAGGGGTTTCACCATGTTGGTCAGGCTGGTCTTGAACTCCCAACCTCGGGTGATCCACCTGCCTTGGCCTCCAAAGTGCTTGGATTACAGGCATGAGCCACCACGCCTGGCCTCCCATCTCTTTAAAAAAAAAAAAAAAACCAAATGAATCATTGTTCACTGTGTTGATCCCTGGCACCAGCACCGTCACCCCGAAGTCTGTCCCATCCTGCTCAGTGTCCCACACGTGGGGTCCCCCACTCTGGTGGCAGAGTGGCCATTGGAAGTTTGGTTTGTGTCCCAGTGTTGGGCCAGAAACAGAAGTTCGTATCCACTCTCTATGCCAGAAACTTGCAACTCCAGATAGCATCAGACTCAGAACATTCTAGAATATCCCAGAATATGGGTAGATCCCCAACTGCCCCTAACCTAGAGCCTGTTGTAGAATGCAGGTGGATGTGGGGACAGGGGTGACTGCACACAGGGCCAGTCCACACGCCCCACGGGTTAGGCCCTCGCTTGTTTAAGGCTCCACATTGTAGATTCTTTGGGAGAGCCCCAGGAAAGCACAGCCCTTGGTCCCAGGTTAAAGTTGGGAAAACTGAGGCCAGAGAGGCCTGCGTTACCCTGGGACAGCGAGTGAGCAGAGCTGAGGTTGGGGCTCAGGGGAGCGGGTGCCTGTTTGAGCTGCCCGGTGACAGGCTGCATGTCCCTGGCCCCTGGCAGGGAATGGGCTGTTGAGGAAGAAGACGCTGGTCCCAGGGCCACCAGGTTCGAGCCGCCCAGTCAAGGGCCAGGTGGTCACCGTGCATCTGCAGACGTCGCTGGAGAATGGCACGCGGGTGCAGGAGGAGCCGGAGCTGGTGTTCACCCTGGGCGACTGCGACGTCATCCAGGTGCGGGCTAGGGCGGGACGGGGCGGGGCGAGGGGGCGCATCTCACTGGGCCTGGGCCTGCCTGACCGCTGGCTGTCCCCACATACCCCAGGCCCTGGATTTCAGTGTCCCACTCATGGATGTCGGGGAGACGGCCATGGTTACTGCTGACTCCAAGTACTGCTACGGCCCCCAAGGCAGGTGAGAGCCGGCCACCCTTATGGTCTCAGCAGGGGATGGGTGGAGTGGGTGTACCCCTCAGCTTACCCTGTCTACCTACCCGTTTTATAGAAGGAGAAACAGGCTGGATGAGGTGGCTCACACCTGAAATCCCAGCACTTTGGGAAGTGGAGGTAGGAAGATTGCTTGAGGCCCGGTTTTCCAGACCAGCCTAAGCAATATAGACCCCGTCTCCATACAAAAAAATTTTTAAGTTACTTGGGTGTAGTACTAAAAATTAGCTGGGCGTGGTGCATGCCTGTAGTCCCAGCTACTGAGGAGGCTCAGGCAGGAGGATCACTTGAGCCCAGGATTTTGAGGCTGCAGTGAGCCAAGATTGTGCCACTGCACTCCAGCCTGGGCAACAGAGTGAGACCCTTCCCTTAAAAAACAGGAGGAAAACGGAGGCTTAGGGAGGGGAACTCATTCATCAGGTCCCATAGCTTCAAGGCGGCAAGTCACTGACCCTGCACTTTACTCAGGAGGGAATGACAGAGGACAGAGGGAGATAGATCTGGGACTTGAGCTGGGCTCACTCCCTCTGAGCCAGCCCAGCAGGTTTGGGGGTCACCAGGTCTGAGTGCAGCCCCTGCCTGCCCCCACCCCACTAGCAGGAGCCCGTACATCCCCCCGCACGCGGCCCTGTGCCTGGAGGTGACCCTGAAGACGGCTGTGGACGGGCCTGACCTGGAGATGCTCACAGGGCAGGAGCGCGTGGCCCTGGCCAACCGGAAGCGGGAGTGTGGCAACGCCCACTACCAGCGGGCGGACTTCGTCCTGGCCGCCAACTCCTACGATCTCGCCATCAAGGCCATCACCTCCAGCGCCAAAGGTGACCGCCCACCGGGTCAGATCCCCACCACCTCCCCTGCAAAGGTGTCCACTCTCCATGCCAGAAACTTTTAGCCCCAGACAGCCTCAGACTCAGAACATTCTAGACTATCCCAGAATATGGGTCAATCCCCAACTGACCCTAACCTAGGGGCCTGTTGCCAACTCGTGGTCTATCCCAGACCAGTGGAGTGCTATAGAATGCAGGTGGATGTGGGGACAGGGGTGACCGCACAGGGCCAGTCCACACGCCCCATGGGTCAGGCCCTCGCTTGCTCAAGGCTCCGTGTTGTAGATTGGAGAGACCCAGGAAAGCACGGCCCTTGGTCTCAGGTTAAAGCTGGGGAAACTGAGGCCAGAGAGGCCTGCATTCCCCTGGAGTAGAAGGCAGCTTCCACAGGGAGGTCGGGGGGTCTGTTGGTGTGGTGACAGCCGCCGTGGCGGGCACTATCTCCCAATAGTGGACATGACATTCGAGGAGGAGGCACAGCTCCTGCAGTTGAAGGTGAAGTGTCTGAACAACCTGGCAGCCTCGCAGCTGAAGCTGGACCACTACCGCGCGGCCCTGCGCTCCTGCAGCCTTGTACTGGAGCACCAGCCAGACAACATCAAGGCTCTCTTCCGCAAGGGCAAGGTGGGCCACGCCAGGGTGCCAGGCTGGGTCACCCAGCCCCGAGATAGAGGGGGCTGGTCCCCAACCCTGCATTTGAGAAAGGCGTAGGCCAGCCGAGCTCTCTGGGGTGCAGATAAACTGAGGCCCAGATGGGTGCAGGAGTGTGGTCTAGGTCACAGCAATTTATTGGCTGAAGCCAGATTCAGTCCTTGACTCTTGGGTCCCCCATCTTTGGTCCAGTGTGCTATTTTTGTTTGTTTGTTTTTTAAGACAGTCCTGCTGTGTCTCCTACGCTAGAGTGCAGTGGCGCGATCTCAGCTCACTGCAACCTCCGCCTCCACCTCTCGGGTTCAAGCAATTCTCCTGCCTTAACCTCTTGAGTAGCTGGGACTATAGGTGCTTGCCACTATGCCCCCAGCTAATTTTTGTTTCTTTTTCTTTTTCTTCTTTTTTCTCTTCTTTTCTCTCTCTCTTTTTTTTTTTTAGGGCTAGTCCTACAGCATGAGAATTTTTGTATTTTTAGTAGAGACGGGGTTTCATCATGTTGGCCAGGCTGGTCTTGAACTTCTGACCTGGAAGAATCTGCCCACCTCGGCCTCCCCATGTACTGGGATTGCACGCATGAGCCACTGTGCCTGGCTTGGCCCAGTGTTGAAAACTGCTCCCATGTAGCCCTTCACGGGTCCCATTTTCCCTCAGAGTAAAAGCGGAACCCTAGTCCCAGCCCTTGGGGACTTGAGTCCTCTGTCGTCCTCCTGCTGTCACCTCTCCCACCTCATTTTCTGCTTCCCTCCATCCCACCCAGCGTTCTCCCTTCCGGCTGTCTAGGCCAGGCTCTCTCCACCTCAGGGCCTTTGCGTAGGCAGTGGCCACTGCCTGAGATGTTCCTAACAGGCAGCCCCTGGAGGTGACATGCCTCTTGTCCATCTCCCCCACTCGAAGGTGGGGATTTGGTCTGTCTTGATCACTCCTGAATCTCCAGCCTTGCAAACGGCCAGGTACATAGTACGTGCTCAGTAAAAGTCCTCATGGCTCATGCCTGTGATCCCAGCACTTTGGGAGGCCAAGGCAGGAGGATCGCTTGAGCCCAGATATTTGTGACAAGCCCAGGCAACATACGGACACCCCCGTCTGCACCAAAAAAAATGAAACAATTTAGCTGGGTGTGAGGGCAAGCACCTGCAGTCCCAGCTGCTCTGGGGGCTGAGGCTGGCTTGAGCCCTGGAGGTCCAGGCTGCAGTAAGCCTCGATCACACCACTGCGCTCCAGCCGCAGCAGCACAGCGAGACTCTGTGTCAAAAACAAAAGAACAGAAACAAAATCCTGGCAGAACGTAGGGGCGAATCTGGCTTGCACAGACTTGACCTTCGTTCTCACCCCCTTTTCTGTCATCCTCATAGCCCCACCCCTAGTGGGGCTTTCAGTACCTTTTAGCAGTTAACCAAGGAAACTGAGGCACAGACACTGGCTCACCGCCTGTGTTTGTGAAAAGCCTGAGGCGGGGCTCCCTCCAGCTGGGGTTTATTAAGCACCTATTATGTGCAGAGTTCTGCAGAGAGGTGTGAAGAGGGAGAAGGTGCTGTCCCTGTTTTTGAAGCCTTTGCTCCACCTGGGGGTAGGATCCTCCTGGGGGCAGCGGGAGTGGCTGCTTGTGTAGCTTCTTACAAAGTTTGGACCTGCTGGTTGAAGGTGACAGAAGCCCACTCAAACAGGTTCAAGCAGAAAGGAGGGATGGATGGCTCATGGAACTGCCAAGTTTGGATTAGCTGGGTTCAAGCATAGCTGGATCCAAGCACTCATAATATTGTGAGGAGGCTGTCTCTGCTGTGACCTTCCCTCTTGGACCAGCTCCTTTCTCAGGGCGACCATGATATTTCGCCTCTCCCCTGGAAAGTTCCAGACTTCTATCCTCTACCCAACCCCCTCCCTTTTTTTTTTTTTTTTTTTTTTTTGAGACAGCGTCTTGCTCTGTCGCCCAGGCTGGAGTGCAGTGGCACAATCTCGGCTCACTGCAATTTTTGCCTCCTGGGTTCAAGCGAGTATATTTGGCTTATTTTTGTATTTTTAGTAGAGATGGGGTTTCACCATGTTGGCCAGGCTGGTCTTGAACTCCTGACCTCAAGTGATCTGCCTGCCTCGGCCTCCTAGCCCAAAGTGCTGGGATTATAGCGGGAGCCACCACACCCAGCTCCGTCTTCTCCCTTCAGCAACTCATCTCCTATCGGCACCAGCATGGTGCAGGCTGGATCTCATTGACTTGCTTGGGTCACATGCCGGCCCTGAACCATTCACTGTAGCCAAAGCTTTGGAAACATCAGGGCCAGGTGTGGTGGCTCACGCCTGCAATCTCAGCACTTTGGGAGGCCAAGGCAGGAGGATCATTTGAGCCCAGGAATTCAAGACTAGCCTTAGCAGCATAGTGCATTCCATTGCTACAAAAATTTTAAAAATAAAACAATTAAGGGCTGGGCAAGGTGGCTCACACCTATAATCCCAGCACTTTGGGAGACTGAGGCAGGTGGATCACTTGAGCCTAGAAGTTCGAAACCATTCTGGGGAATGTAGTGAGACCCTGTCTCTAAAATAAAAAAAGTAAATAGGCTGGGTGCGGTGGCTCACACCTGTAATACCAGCACCACACCCGGCTAATTTTTTTTTGTATATTTTAGTAGAGATGGGGGTTTCACCATGCTGGCCAGGCTGGTCTCAAACTCCTGACCTTGTGATCCACCCGCCTTGGCCTCCCAAAGTGCTGGGATTACAGGCATGAGCCACCGCACTTGGCCCAGGCTGGTTGGTTGGTTGGTTTGTGAGATGGAATCTCGCTCTTTTGCTCAGGCTGGAGTGCAGTGGCATCATCTTAGATCACTGCAACCTCCTGGGCTGGATTTCTTGAAGGACAGCGGGGCCCAGGTATGGGTCCAGAGTGATGCCACCCTCTTCCCCCTACAGGTGCTGGCCCAGCAGGGGGAGTACAGTGAGGCCATCCCTATCCTGAGGGCGGCCCTGAAGCTGGAACCTTCCAACAAGGTGAGCAGGACAGGGGCGCCCTGGGGACTTGCTCGACTGGGAAGTCTCTCTTATGGTCTGCCCCGGGTCTTTCTTGCTGTGGCTCTCTGTTGTGTTCCCATCTGAGCAGTGGCAGGGGCTAGATACCTGAAGGGCCCTGGTCAGCTTGTGAAGACTCTTATGACAGCCACACTGCCAGCCTGGTCCATGCCAGTGTCCTCGGCCTTCCTTCCAGAACCTTTTGTCTCCTGGCTACCTTGTGTTCTGTCCCGTCTACTGGCTCCCTAGGGGGATGGGGTCAGCATCCCCGACTTTGCTAAGCCCAGAAAGGGGCAGATGGGACCCCCCCATGTCCAGCGGTCCCAGCACCCAAACGACCTAGTGTCCCAGAAGAGCAGAGCGCCAGTGATGACAGGTTGGCCGCCGCATGTGCTCAGCTTCCCCTGCCTCCCGCAGACGATCCACGCAGAGCTCTCGAAGCTGGTGAAGAAGCATGCGGCGCAGCGGAGCACAGAGACCGCCTTGTACCGGAAAATGCTGGGCAACCCCAGCCGGCTGCCCGCCAAGTGCCCTGGCAAGGGTGCCTGGGTAAGCTGGGGCACAGGAGGATGGGCAGGGGCTGCGTGCAGGGCACGGCACGCCTAGCAGATGAATTTTATTCTGCACACATGGATGTCCTTGGAGACTGGGCCATCCTGGGTGCTGCAGGGGACACTGAGAGCCCCAGACCTGTGTGATCATGAGTGGAGTAGAAGGTGGAACTCAAGCTGGAGGGCTCCGGGTGGGAAATGGAGGCTCTTCCAGGGCACCAGGAGCAGTGTCCTAGAGGTGGGGCCAATTGAATTTGGGTTTTGCTGCATGAGTAGGAGTTTGCCAGGAAGTGGGAAATGCATGGTCAGGCAGTGATTTGTGGGGAGGTGTGCTTGGGCTGTACTGGCAGCTGAGGCCCCAGAGGCCTCAGTCTCGACCTCCTTCCACCCTTCTCTCCCCTCTTCTTTATCCACAGTCCATCCCATGGAAGTGGCTGTTTGGGGCGACTGCTGTTGCCTTGGGGGGTGTGGCGCTCTCTGTGGTCATTGCTGCCAGGAACTGACCACCCAGGTGGCCAGCACCCCCTCTGCACACCGTGGACCCTGCCCTGCGCTCCCCAACTCCCCCAGGCTCCCTGTCCACTGCCCTCCCTGGTCTGGCCCCCTCCTCCGGGTTGGGGGAGCAAGGATTGGGGGTCGTGCAGTCCAGCCAGCAGGAGGGACTAAGGCCCTCAGGAGGAAAGCCCAGAGGGAGGGGGCCCTCATTCCTTCAGACCCAGTTCCCCCCTCCCCTAACCCCACTGGGCTAGGTCTCTGCCAGGGCCGGCCTCAGTTTCTCCTCAACAGGCCTGGGGGCAGCCCTTCCCCTGCCTCGTCCCCGCCTGAGTGCCAGCCCTCCTGCCCCGCCTGCCGCCCCCTGTCCAGGCTCCCTCCCCACCACAGTGAAATAAAGCCTCCCACCGTGCAGTCCACGGGCTCCTGAGCTTGCTTCTACCGCCGTCTGGGGCTGGGCCAGAGACAGCCTGTGATGCATCTGGAGTTACACAGCACAGTGGATGCGGCTGAGCTAGCAGGAGGGTCTCCTCTCTGGGCACAACAGACTCGTTTTGCAGAGGGGAAACTGAGGCATAGAGAAGTAAGGTGACGAAGCAGGCACAAGTGGGTTGAGAGCTCTGACTCAGCTGCACTCTGGGGGTGTTCCTGCCCAGCTCCACCCGTTACCCCAGCATTCACTGTTTCCTCACCTGAAATCTGGGACCCCAGTGGGCCCTGACGAGGCTCTGTGGTGTCATTGCTCTGTGGTGTCATTGGGTGTCATTGCTTTACCTAGTGGATGTGCTGACTTCAAAAAAGACAGATGGTAGGAGGATGGCTTGAGCACAGGAGTTTGAGGCTTCAGTGAACTATGATCGCACCAGTGCACTCCAGCCTGGGCTGGAAGATCTCACAAGAGTGAGGTGTCTTTTTTTTTTTTTAAAGAGGCGGGGTGTAGTAGCATGGCCTTTAATTGCAGCCCTTTGGAGGCCAAAGTGGGAGGATCACTTGAGCCCAGCCTGGGCAACATAGTGAGATTCTATCTCTGTTTAAAGAAAGAAGAAAGGCCAATGCGGTGGCTCACGCCTGTAATCCCAGCACTTTGGGAGGCGGAGGCGGGCAGATCACAAGGTCAGGAGATCAAGACCATCCTGGCCAACATGGTGAAACCCCATCTCTACTAAAAATACAAGAAATTAGCTGGGCGTGGTGGCACCAGACTGTAGTCCCAGCTACTCTGGAGGCTGAGGCAGGAGAATCACTTGAACCCGGGAGGCAGAGGTTGCAGTGAGCCAAGATCACGCCACTGCACTCCATCTGGGGCAACAGAGCAAGACTCTGTATTAAAAAAAAAAAAAATAGTGTGCCAGGCACAGTGGCTCCCACCTGTAATCCCAGCACTTGGGGAGGCTGAGGTGGGCGGATCACTTGAGGCCAGGAGTTGGAGATCAACCTGCCCAATATAGTGAAACCCCATCTGTACTAAAATACACAAATTAGGCTGGGCCCCGTGGCTGACGCCTGTAGTCTCAGCACTTCAGGAGGCTAAGGCAGGTGGATTGCCTGAGGTCAGGAGTCCGAGACTAGCCTGGCCAACATAGTGAAAACCCATCTCTCCTAAAAGTACAAAAGAATTAGCCAGATGTGGTGGTGGCAACCTCCCTAGGGAGATGGGGTCATCATCCCCAACTTTGCTAAGCCCCAGAAAGGGGCAGATGGGACCCCGCCATGTCCCAGCGGTCCCAGCACCCAAACAACCTAGGGTCCCAGAAGGGCAGAGCGCCAGTGATGACAGGTTGGCCACCACATGTTCTCAGCTTCCCCTGCCTCCCACAGACGATCCACGCAGGCGCCTGTAATTCCAGCTACTATGGAAGCTGAGACAGGAGAATCGCTTGATCCCAGGAGGTGGAGGTTGCAGTGAGCCAAGATCACGGGACTGTACTTCAGCCTGAGCAACAAGAGTAAAACTCCATCTCAAAAAAGAAAAACAAAAATTAGCTGGGCGTGGTGTCAGGTGCCTGTAATCCCGGCTACCCAGGGGGCTGAGGCATGAGAATCACTTGAACCCGGGAGGCAGAGGTTGCAGTGAGCCGAGATCATGGGACTGCACTGCGGCCTGGGTGACACAGCAAGACTCCATCTTGAAAAAAAAAAGAAAACAGAGATAGATGGGATCCAGGGGAGAGGATGTGAATGTCTGAATTCGACCTGTGAGGAGGCACGGCTGGGGCCCTGGAAGATCTCTCCCAGGGGATGCATGCACTGATAACTTCCACAATGGCAAGGGTCTGCCCATGCATGGAGCTGACTGCCCCAGGTCTGGGCAGCGGCATGCCCAGTGCAGAGGCCCTGGGGCCAGATCTAGCCGGGTGCATTCCAGATAGATGAGGCTGGGTAGCCCGCAGAGCCACACCCTGCCGGGCTTCAGGGGCCATTGGAAAGGGCCACGGTTGATGCTAGGAGCTTCCTTGATCCCATCTGGCTCTGGACTCTGGGAGCTTCTCCCATAATGCCACTCACCAGTGCAGCCAGGATGGGCAGAGCCAGCATAGGGCCCTCTTGTCAGCCCTGCACCTCTTCTTCCTACTGTTCCATCTTGACCCCAGGAATGAGGGCATCCCTGAAAATAGACCACTGTGGTCATCTCCCCAGCATCTATCACTTTACAGCCCAGGAGGGAAGGCTGCCTGCCACAGCCACCCAGCAGGAGCTGGTGGTCAGACCTGGGACCTCCATCTATGCCCCCACCTCACCCCCTCACCCACCGCTTCCAGACCGTTGTCCTCTGGGCCACCTGGATGCTTCTGTTTCTTTTTCTTTTTTAAATACTTTTAAAAATAGAGACGGGGTTTCACCTTGTTGGCCAGGCTGATCTTGAACTCCTGACCTCAAGTGATACACCCACCTTGGCCTCCCAAAGTGCTGGGATTACAGGCGTGAGCCACCACATCCGGCCTTTTTTTTTTTTTGAGACGGAGTTTCGCTCTTGTTGCCCAGGTTGGAGTGTAATGGCGCAATCTCAGCTTACCTCAACCTGTGCCTCCCAGGTTCAAGCGATTCTCCTGCCTCAGCCTCCTGAGTAGCTGGGATTACAGGCATGCACCACCACACCTGGCTAGTTTTACATTTTTAGTAGAGACAGGGTTTTTCCACGTTGGTCTCGAACTCCCAACCTCAGGTGATTCGCCTGCCTTGGCCTCCCAAAGTGCTGGGATTACAGGCATGAGCTACCGTACCTGGCCCCACCTGGATGACTCTTGAGGCTAAGTGTGGCTCGAGTCTGTGCCCTTGTTCCAGGGTTTAGCCCAAGTTCAAGCAATTTTCCTGCCTCAGCCTCCCAAGTAGCTGTGATTACTATAGGCATTCATCACCACAACCGGCTAATGTTTTTTTTTTGAGACGGGGTCTCACTCTGTCACCCAGGCTGGAGTGCAATGGCCCAATCTTGGCCCACTGCAGCCTCCACCTCAAGCAATTCTCCCACCTCAGCCTCTCGAGTAGCTGGGATTACATGGGCACAACACCACACCTGGCTATTTTTTTTTTCTGAGACTGAATCTTGCTCTGTTGCCAGGCTGGAGTGCAGTGGCGCAATAATGGCTCACTGCAATTTCCGTCTCCTAGGTTCAAGCGATTCCCCTGCCTCAGCCTCCTGAGTAGCTGGAACTACAGGAGCTCACCACCATGCCCACCTATTTTTTTGTATTTTAGTAGAGATGGGGTTTCACTATGTTGGTCAGGCTGGTCTTGACCTCCTGACCTCAGGTGTTCCTGACCTCAAGTGGATCCACCTGCCTCAGTCTCCCAACGTGCTGGGATTACAGGCATGAGCCACTGCACCTGGCCTTTTTTTTTTTTTTTTTTCCTAAGACGGAGTCTTGTTCTGTCGCCCAGACTGGAGTGCAGTGGCGCTATCTCTGTTCACTGCAACTTCTGCCTCCCAGATTTAAGCAATTTGCCTGCCTCAGCCTCTGGAATAGCTGGGATTACAGGCACCCACCACCATGCCCAACTAATTTTTGTGTTTTTAGTACAGACGGGATTTCACCACGTTGGCCAGGCTGGTCACGAACTCCTGACCCTGTGATCCACCCACCTTGGCCTCCTAAAGTGCTGCAATTACAGGTGTGAGCCATTGCACCTGGTCAGCACACAAATCTTAAGATACAGAATTTCATCAATCCAGGAGCTCCTCAGATATTTTAGTCTTGTTATTTTCTGGGTTTTTTTTTTTTTTTGAGATGGAGTTTCACTTTGTTGCCCAGGCTAGAGTGCAATGGCATGATCTCGGCTCACTGCAACCTCTGCCTTCTGGGTTCAAGCGATTCTCCTACTTCCACCTCCTGGGTTAAAGCAATTCTCCCACTTCAGCCTCCCAAGTAGCTGGGATTACAGGCGCCTGACTGGCTAATTTTTATATTTTTAGTAGAGACGGGGTTTCACCATCTTGGCCAGGTTAGTCTCGAACTCCTGACCTCAGGTAATCCACCCGCCTCAGTTTCCCAAAGTGCTGGGATTACAGGCGTGAGCCACCATGCCTGGCTGAGTCTTGTTTTTTTCTTAGAGACAGGCTCTTGCTGTGTCACCCAAGCTGGAGTGCAGTGGCGCAATCGCAGCTCTGCAGCCTTGATTTCCTGAGCTCAGGTGATCCTCCCACCTCAGTCTCCCGAGCAGCAAGGACTACAAGCATGCGCCACTGCTCTCACCCAGTATTTTAGTCTTGAATAATAGCCTAGATCTCGATAAATGTGAGACTGATAGTTAATGTTTCACTAACTTGTTTGATACACTTTTTTTTTTTAAGACGGAGCCTCACTCTGTCACCCAGACTAGAGTGCAGTGGGGGGATCTCCGCTCACTGCAGACTTCACTTTCTGGGTTCAAGTGATTCTCCTGCCTTAGCCTCCCCCTAGCTGGGACTGCAAGTGCGTGCCACCATGCCCGGGTAATTTTTGTATTTTTAGTAGAGATGGGGTTTCTTCATGCTGACCTGGCTGGTCTTGAACTCCCGACTTCATGTTATCTGCCCACCTTGGCCTCCCAGAGTGCTAGGATTACAGGTGTGAGCCACTGTGCCTGGTCACTTGTTTGATAAACTGTTAAAAAAGCTTTATTAAAGGGAGGAAATATCCTTCCTGGCCAAGGAAACTGCTGGTGCCAATGTCTGGAATGCTGCATCATACTCTGCCAATTTTTTGTATTTTTTGAAGAGATGGGTTTTCTCCATGTTGCCCAGGCTGGTCTCGAACTCCTGGACTCAAATGATCCTCCGGCCTCAGCCTCCCAAATAGCCCCAGAGCTGTTCTAGGACATGCAAGTTATGGCATGGCCCAGGGACGGGGAAGAGAGAGGCCCCGAATGGCAAGACTAGGAGGGTGAAATTTAGTGTGGTCATTCACTTGGCCACTTTATCCTCAAAGGTCTGAGCTGGATGTAGGTAGAGAGCTGGAGCATCCAAAACGTCTGACTCTGCAGTTGTCTTGAAGGCATGGGATACCTTTTCTGGGTGGCGGAGGGCATCCTCGTGGCTGGGATAGCTGTACAAGGTATGCCCGCTGGACCATGTGTGGTACATTTTACATTTGGAGAACAACTGGGATGCCTTTTCCTTTCATACCAAAGCATTGACTAACACCTCCCCTGTACTTGGCCTTGAGCAGTGACTCAGCCGGGCCTAACCTGGCTCACCACGGGCTGTGGATTGGAAGTGAGCATTGCAGAAAGAATTTTGTATGTGTGTGTGAGCTCACATTTCTGAAGCACTTCAACAGGGTGAGCTACACGTGTCCTTGTCTCATGTCATCGTCACAGGACAATCAGGTGGATGCTCTGCTACTCTCCCTGTTTTTTTTTTTTTTTTTTTTGAGATAGAGTCTCACTGTGTCACCCAGGCTGGAGTGCAATGGCACGATCTTGGCTCATGCGACCTCTGCCTCCTGTTTTCAAGCAATTCTCCTGACAGCCTCCCGAGAGGCTGGGACTACAGGTACTGGCCACCTCACCTGGCTAATTTTTATATATATATATATTTTTTTTTTGAGACAGTCTTACTCTGTTGCCAAGCGCCAGGCTGGAGTGCAGTGGCACGATCTCAGCTCACTGCAACCTCCGCCTCCCAAGTTCAAGCAATTCTCCTGCCTCAGCCTCCCAAGTAGCTGGGACTACAGGCATGCACCACCACCCCCAGCTAATTTTTGTATTTTTTAGTAGAGACGGGGTTTCACCATGTTGGCCAGGATGGTCTTGATCTCCTGACCTTGTGATCCGCCCACCTCAGCTTCCCAAAGTGCTGGGATTGCAGGTGTGAGCCACTGCGCCCGACATTTTTGTATTTTTAATAGAGACGGGGTTTCACCGTCTTGGCCAGGCTGATCTCAAACTCCTGACCTCATGATCCACCTGCCTCGGCTTCCCAAACTGCTGGGATTTTCATTCAGAAAACAGGAAGTGTTGGCCGTGAGCTGCTGCACCCGGCCAACACTTCCTGTTTTCTGAATGAGCAAATTGAGGAACAGAGAGGGGAAGACATGTTTAAGACCACACTCAGGGCAATGGGCAGGCTGGGGTCACTGCTTCCATCAGAGAGCTCACCAGGTGGACTCCATGTCTAGGGGGCACCCCAGGGTGATTAACTCACTTGCAATATCATGGGTGACCTAGTTCTTAAAAATTCCTTTTTCTTTTTTTTTTTTTTGAGACGGAGTTTCGCTCTTGTTGCCCAGACTGGAGTGCAATGGCGCAATCTTGGCTCACTGCAACCTCCTCCTCCCGGGTTCAAGCAATTCTCCTGCCTCAGCCTCCCAAGTAGCTGGAATTATAGGCGTGTGCCCGGCTAATTTTGTAGTGTTTTAGTAGAGACAGGGTTCCATCATGTTGGTCAGGTTGGTCTTGAACTCCCGACTTCAAGTGATCCACCTGCCTCGGCTTCCCAAAGTGCTGGGATTACAGGCGTGAGGCACCACACCCGGCCGTTCTTAAAAATTTCTGCAGATAGCCAGGCACGGTGGCTCATGGCCTGTAATCCTAGCACTTTGGGAGGCTGAGGTGCGAGGATAGTTTGAGCCCAGGAGTTTGAGACCAGCCTGGGCAACACGGAGAAACCCCATCTCTTCAAAAAATACAAAAAACTGGCAGAGTATGATGGAGCATGCCTGTAATTCCAGCTACTTGGGAGGCTGAGGTAGGAGGATCAGTTGAGACCAGGAGTTCAAGACTGCAGTCAGAGGAGATCATGCCACTGTACTCCAGCCTGGGCAACAGAGTGAGAACTTGTCTCAAAAAAAAAAAAAAAAAAAGAAGCTTCTGCAGAGTATGCCAATGTCTGATAAGTGCTGTCTTATTTTTCCTGCGGTCCCATTGAGAGCCACTGGGGAATCAAAGGTAAAGTGGAAGTGGAGAAATACTTTTTTTTTCTCATTTTCTTTTTTTTTTTTCTGGTTTGTGTTCTCTGATGAAGTTGCAATAAATACTTTTTTTTGAGACAGAGTTGTGCTCTGTCTCCCAGGCTGGAGTGCAGCGGTGCGATCTTGGCTCACTGTGACCTCCGCCTTGTGGATCAAGCAGTTCTCCTGCCTTAGCCTACTGAGTAGCTGGGACTTCAGGTGCCCGACACCATACCTGGCTAATTTTTGCATTTTAGTAGACATTGGGTTTCACCATGTTGGCCAGGCTGGTCTCGAACTCCTGACCTCAAATCATCCACCTACCTTGGCCTCCCAAAATGCTGGAATTACAGGCATGAGCCACTGTGCCCAGCTGAGAAATACTTGTGACCAAGCAGTGCACCCCATGGTTAACCTCTCCAAGCCTCAGTTTCCCCATCTAGGAGATGGGTTCAAACCACTGCATCTCTCCCCAAAGGAGCACAGAGCCTGGTGCATTTTAAGTGAGTAACTGTTTTTTGTTTGTTTGTTTGTTTTTTATAAAGACGGGGTTTCACCATGTTGGCCAGGCTGGTCTTGAACTCCCGACCTCAGGTGATCCGCCCGCTTTGGCCTCCAAAGTGCTTGGATTACAGGTGTGAGCCACCGCGCCCGGCCTTTTTTTTTTTTTTTTTGAGATGGAGTCTTGCTCTGTCACCCAGGCTGGAGTGCAGTGGTACAATCTCAGCCCACTGCAACCTCTGCCTCCCAGGTTCAAGTGATTCTTCTGCCTCAGCTTCCTGAGTAGCTGGGATTACAGGCACATACCACCACACCAGGCTAATTTTTGTATTTTTAGTAGAGATGGGGTTTCCCCATGTTAGTTAGGCTTGTCTCGAACTCCTGACTTTGTGATCTGCCTGCCTTAGCCTCCCAAAGTGCTGGGATTACAGGCGTGAGCCACAGCACCCAGCCTTTTTTTTTTTCCCTAGACAGGATTTTACTCTGTCACTCAGGCTGCAGTGCAGTGGTATGACCATAGCTCACTGCAGCCTCAACCTCCCAGGGGCTCAAGTGATCCTCCTACCTCAGCCTCCAGAGTAGCTGAGACTACAGGCATGCTCCACCATGCCCAACTAATTTTTAAAATTTTTTTGTAGAGAGGGGGCTTCGCCATGTTGCCCAGGCTGGTCTCAAGCCCCTGGGTGCAAGCGATCTTCCTGTTACGGCCTCCCAAAGTGCTGGGATTACAGGTGTGAGATACCTTGCTAGGCCCTGAGTACTGTTCTGTTTTTTTCTTTTTGAGACAGAGTTTTGCTCTTGATGTCCAGGCTGGAGTGCAATGGCATGATCTCGGCTCACTGCAACCTCCGCCTCCCGGGTTCAAGTGATTCTCCTGCCTCGGCCTCCCGAGTAGCTGGGATGACAGGCATGCACCACCATACCTGGCTAATTTTGTGTTTTTAGTAGAGACAGGATTTCTCCATGTCAGTCAGGCTGGTCTCGAACTCCTGACTTCAGGTGATCCACCCGCCTCGGCCTCCCAAAGTGCTGGGATGACAGGCGTGAGCCACCGCACCTGACCCTTGAGTACTGTTCTTGTTGCTATTTCCTGTTTCTGAAGTGAATTCACAGAGGGTCAGAGCAGGGTCGTGCCTTGCTCTGGTCACAGACCCAGTTGGTTGGCCTTCCAAGCCAGCTCCTCTCTTGGCCAGGTGAGGTGGCTCACACCTGTAATGCACCTTGGAAGGCCAAGGCGGGCGGATCACCTGAGGTCGGGAGTTAGAGACCAGCCTGATCAATATGGCCAAACCCAGTCTCTGCTAAAACCACAAAAATTAGCTGGGCATGGTGGCGGGCACCTGTAATCCCAGCTACTCAGGAGACTGAGGCAGGAGAATGGTTTGAACTCAGGAGGCAGAGGTGGCAGTAAGCAGAGGTCACAGTGAGCTGAGATCGCGCCACCACACTCCAGAGCCTGAGTGACAGAGCAAGACTCCATCTCAAAAAAAAAGAAAAAATGCCAGAGTCTCTGACGTTGCCCACCACTCAGCAGCCTGGCCGTGTCCACCCTCCCATCCTCTACAACAGAAGTCCCAAGTTCCAGCTGCCCTTTATGACCCTCCCAGGCAGTGCCAGCTTTGGTATTTAACTGCTGGTCTCTGGGACAGCTGGGCACAGACAGTGGGCAGGTGGCTCAGGGTGTCTCAGCAGCAGCATCCTCCCTGTAGGATTGGCTGATCCCGGGTGAACAGTGGAGGATCCAGAGCTTTGGTGCTTGGTTCAGACAGACTGGAGCTGTAATCTCTGCAGCAGTGTGTCAGACCACGCAGTCTCTCTAAGCCTCAGGCTTCTCATCCCTGAAATGGGCTGATAGCTGAGCTGTAAGCGTTAAATCACATCAGGTACTCACTCAATATGTGCAATGAGGAAATATCCAGAAAGGACCCCAGGTACTGGAGGCAGGGTGGGAGATAATGAAGAGGGCTCTGCATCAAAAAGATCCAAGTTCATGGCCAGGTGTGG
>CAUYLG010040961.1:0-63881 GCA_963573385.1 Cacajao melanocephalus
GAACTATGATCCCCTGTAGAAGGAGAGGCATTCTGATTTTGAGTATTCTCAGCCTTTTTACACTGGTTTCTTCCCATCATTGTAAGTTTATCCACCTGTCGTTTGTAATTGCCAACTTTCAAATTAGGTCTCTGAGTGGACATCCAACTTGTTGATTCCCAGTGCCGAAATCTGAGCAACCCACTGTGCCGACCAAGACAGCGGCATTAAGATTCATGCTGCCTTCCTGTCCAGGAATCTCCGGTCTGGCTTCCCTCTTTAATCCCTTTTTCAATCAGGTAAACAGGTGACTGCCTTCCCGAAGCTCCAAACGTCGACCAAAAGGGGACCCAGTCCCGTTTACTCTGCACTGAGAACCGCCGCGCCAGGGCGCTGGCAAAACCGCCACGCCGGCCACAAGAGTCGCACTGGCGACCCGTGGGGCTCCTCCGCTGGGAATCTCCTGGTCTATAGGCAACAAAAATTCATCTGTAAGTGTGGCGTCCTCTCGTTCTGTGCGCTTTCTCTGGGAACTACAATCCTGAGCTGCTAGTAGTCAGCCATCTTGGATCTCTCTCCACACTCTCTTTAAACAACCTGATCTCACTATGTGAGAACTCACTAAATATATACAGTACCCAGGGGGGATGGTGCTAAACCATTCATGAGAACTCCCCCACCATCATCTGATCACCTCCCACCAGGCACCTCCTCCAACACTGGGGATTGCAATTTCACATGTGAGATTTGGGTGGGAACACAGATCCACACCGTATCAGGCCCCCTCAGTGTTCTGTGGCTTTTGGGAGCTCCACTGGCTCCCGCAATGGCTCATGGTTCTTGGTTCTCCTTCCCTGTGGCGTGCACCATTTTGCTGTTCCCCAAGAAGCCGCGTCTTCAGTCTCTCCCACTGGTATTTGATCTCGAGTTTCATCATTTTGACTGATGAAGCCTCTCTCCATACCCCTGCTGGGCAGGCGTTTGATTTAAGCCGCTCAGTGCATTAATCAGTGACATCACATACAGCTGGGGCTGGAAATGCAGCCTGAGAGCCACAATTTTCCCAGTTATTTTTCAGTGCGGATGTAAATAAATTACTCGGATGCCACACATTACTCTAGAGGAGTATCGATAGGCTGGCATTGGAAGAGAGAAGCACAGTGACACTGCAGACATTCAGACAGTGCCTTCAGTCAAGGAGAAAGCCTTTAAGAATTATGTACATACATACCTACAAGTACACTCAACAGCCTTGAGGAATTTTTTGAGAAAGGGTGCTGCTTTGCCGCCCAGGCTGCAGTGCTGTGATGTGATCTCAGCTCATCGCAGCCCAGACCTCCTGGGCTTAAGCACTCCTCCCACCTCACGTAGCCTCCTAAGTAGCTAGGACTAATAGGCACATGCCACCACACCCAGCTAATTTTCTTTGCTAGAGATGGAGTCTCGCCATGTATCCCAGGCTGGTCTCAGTCTTCTGGGCTCAAGCAGACCTCCCAGGTGCAGTGGCTCATACCTGTAATCCCACCTCAGCCTCCCAAAGTTCTGGGATTACAGGCATGAGCCACTGCACCCAGCCAAAAATCTTAAAAACTGACTAGTTTTACTCTTCCCCATTACATAATAATGTGGGTCTTCCATCATTACTCTATGTGTAAGCAACAAGAGGCCTTATCTTAGGGTTTCATGTGTTTACAAAACACTTTTCACACAGGTGGGTAATTTTTTTGATACCTGGGGAGTAGGTATAAGTCACACCCATTTTTAAGAGGCTAAGTGGTTTGTCCACATGCACGGCCAGCAGGAGACAGATCGGGGACACAGGCTGGGGTTTCCTGACCCTCACTTCCCCTTGTTAGCAATGTCTACAGTAAGAAAGGAGCTGGAAGGGAATGGCTCTAGAGCTGGAGGAAGGAATCCACTGTTGAAGCCAGTGGGACATCCTGCACCAAGCCACGCTCCCCTGAGCACTCCACCCTTAGTCCAGGGACCTCGTCCATGGACCTCTTCCTGAATGGCAGCTGGACAGCTCGTCCTATCTACTCCTCAGGCTGGGTGAGCTCCTGAGGTGCTCACAGGGGAGTAGAACTCCAACTTGCAGTGTCTCTAGGGTTTCTCTGCTCTGCATTTCTCCAGGGTGACCCTGAGTGGGGGCTGGCTCCAAGCAGACCTCAGGGCAGAACGCTGCTGGCCTCTGAAGGAAAGCGGCTGCACACTACCACCAACCAACACGCGCCGAGAAGAGCCACCTCCCAGCTGTCCTGTTTATAGCCCAGCTCTCTCACAGTAAGAACAGGAGTCCACACCTATGACACAAAACATTCAACAAACACCAGGCACTGCACTCCATGGCACCCCTGAGCCAGGGCTGTCATTATTCCCACTGTGCAAACAAGGAACCCGAAGGCAGGGCAGTGAAGCTACTGCGCTGAGGGTACTTCACAGGAAGCTGCGAAACTAGACCTCCAACCCATGGAGCTGGCTCAGGGTTTGACTCCTGACCTCGTGGGGGCGAGGGATTCCCCTTGAAGGAATAGCCAACTAGCGAACCCAACACCTGCAAGGCTGACTGCCACGGGCAGGGCTGCTCTCAGGCCTCCGACTCCCCTTAGGCCAAGCTCTTTGGTCACCATGAGGCTGATAACAGCACGCTTAGTCACTAGGTCACCCTGCAGCTGACAGCAGCAGGCTTAGTCACTAAGGGTTCACTGGCACTGCCAAGCTCCCAGAGGCCATGGCTGTCCTTCCTGCTCCTGCCCAAGGGTTACACTCAGAGTTGGACTAGAAGCAGGATGGCCAGAGGACAAAGATGCAGGGCATTCGCTGTAGGCACTAAACTAGGCTCAACGCTCTCCCTTGCCCTTCTCAGATCTAACGACCTCACCAGGCTGAGCACTTGGGGCAAAGCCCCCGTGGAGGTGCGCCACGGCCACGGGATACACTGACGAGGACAAGGGGAGCAGTCAGGACCACCACTGGGGGGCCCAGGACAAAGCTGCCAGGGCAACAAAGCTGTCCCCCTTGCCTAAGGGCTATCTCCTCGCAGCCACAGACCTCTCTCTGGGCACGTCTCCTTTGCTGGGTGCGGCCTTCATTGATGGGCCCTGGCCATTTGATTATCTCAGGATCAGAGGGAGCCTTGAGAATTCTCACCTGGGCTCACCTGCCTGGGCAACTCACCACCACTTATAAATGCATCTAAAAATTAAGAGCTGTGATGGCCCTGAGCAAAATCAGGCACGAAATTGGATGAAGGGAATTCCTACTGAGGAAAAAGTAATGGTTTTTCTAGGGAAAATTGAAAACCGGCCATGCTTTTTGAAATGACAGATAAGCAGTGGTGCAAAAATCCCATTTCCATAGAAACAAGTTTTGATTGCCCAAGAAAGGTACAATTTTTAGAGTTGTTCCTCAAACATTCATTCACGAAATGGGCAGAAACCTCAGCTGAACTTGACTCTTTTAAAGTTCCACCCATCTTTGGATTCTTCCTAAACAACTGAGGGAAGATTGTTTTCTTTTCCCTTCTTGCAAGAATCCAGGAAAGAATCAAAGGAAACAGCAGCAGCAGATTAAATGACTAGATCCTTGTTTTCCTTGGGTATGTGTGACTAAACTTTAGCCATGAGTGAGTCTCTGCTGCTGTAAAGCTCATCCCTGAAACCAAGGATGACATGGAATTTGTAGGCGTCTTAATTACAAATACGCTGATGAAAGACGAACGATTAAGTAGTTCTCTTGAGTACATAATGTTAAAAGAGAAAACGTGTATCATGTTAGAGGCATCTCTCAGGCCTGATCTGAAAACAGCCTGCCAAGAATGGAGGTGTCAGTTCTGAGAAAAGTGTTCCGGGACCACCTGGCCTCATTATTCCAGGAGGTAATCTCATCTTTGATTTCAAACTGAATGAAGTGAGGGAAACTATGGTTTGGGGAAGGGCGAGTGAGTCTCCATGAAGAGTCAGTGGGCCCTCCTCAGTAGAACGCCAAGGCAACAGCTGCCAGCCCAGAGACTTCCTCACCCGACAGCGCCGCACACTGGGGGTCCCAGCATAGGAGCCAAGGCTGCAGAAGCTCGGGGCCAGAAGCGCCTCAGTGCAGGCCCGGGATTCTGACTGGACATTCAGGAGTGGAATGACGGCCCAGCCCCACAGTCTCCTGAGTTCACTGAGCTACTTTCTACAAGCCTAGTGCCCGTCTGAGGCGAGAGAATAATGAGAAATACACCAACAAGGATACCT
Organism: Cacajao melanocephalus; assembly: GCA_963573385.1. NCBI lineage: Eukaryota > Metazoa > Chordata > Mammalia > Primates > Pitheciidae > Cacajao > Cacajao melanocephalus. Next base: position 4,218 of record CAUYLG010040961.1, read on the forward strand.
GGGCCCTCAGAGTGGTGCAGCAATTCTGTCACTAATCATTCACTCAACAAATAGGGATTGCCTTTATGTGCCAGGCACCATGCTGTGCCCAGGATTTATCGCTGAACAAGAAAACATCCCAGGTCCCCCTCCCTTTGGGGAGCTCAAATTCTCGAGAGAAACGGACAACAAATAATAAGAGAAACCCAAAGTGTAACAAATACCACAAAGGAACCATGACATGCTAACAGGTGAAGAGTGACCAGTGCAGAAAGGGCTGGCTATGATGCACTAACAGGTCACAGTGACCACCTGCAGAAGACAGCCATGGTATAGTAGCAGGTTACAGTAACCACGTGCAGAAAGGAACTGACACTCTGCAAGGAAATGACATTTGAATGACCAGCACTTTAAAAAGGAACCAGTGTGCAACCAGGAGTGGAGCACCCCAGGCATGGGACAGAGTACATGGCCCTGAGGCCAGAAAGCACCTTCCATGCTCAGGAAACCACAGCCAGGTTAGAAGGGGCTCGCAAACCATGGGCATGAGCTAGATCGAGTTCCAGACACGGCTATCTGCAGAGGGCTTCAGCAAAGGCTCGGCATGACCAGACTTTGTTTCCTGAAAATGGCCCAGGCAGCTGTGTGATCAGCTGAATCCAATGGTGACACAGGGAGGCTGCTGTGGGAGTGCAGGGGCCTGCACTCTGGAGACAAACTCAGGAATGAGTGCCTAAGGAACCAAGGAAAACACAGCAGCTTGTCTAACTTACATGCTTTGATCTAAAACAAACTTGCTATGACCCGGGAGCCCCAGATGGCAATTTGCCCCCCCTCGCCAGCTTTATTGAGAGATAATTGACACATGCCAGGCGCCAATTGTAATGCCAGATAAATCTGATGTTCTTTACCATCACTTCCATGGCAGAGGTCAGCTTCACATTCATTCTTTGTATGTGGGGCAACAGAGCAGTGAGTGTGTGCCTGTGGGGGTCCCCCATGGCTTCTGTCAGAGGGCACGGCCTGTGAAAGTTCCCCAGAGTCCCCTCTAGGTCGCAAGCCCTTTGCAGTGAGGGGGTCCAGAAGGGACCTCAAGATTGGCCTTCATTTCCCCATGGGATGGATGGGCTTGAGGGAGATGTGTCCTGTGAAACTTCAGGTCTCAGAGGCCTCTGACAGGGTTCAGCCTACCTGGGGTGTGAGCTCAAGTGAGCACTCACACTGCAGCTTTCCTCCCGAGGCCCCGCCCACTGCCTCACAGCACCTGTCTCCCCTTGCCAAGGCCTCCAGTCCTTCCTGGACTCTCTACAGCATTATCCTGACAGCATCTTGATTTTCAAATAAATAACTCTGGGTTGCTAGAAATTATCTCTTCCCAGCTGGTCCCAGAGCACAGACTGCTTCAAAACTGACTTGGTACTAGAAGTGGCCTCACAGTGTTTTCAGCACCTCACCGCCAGCAGGGTGGTTTCAGGGTTTCCAGGCCCTGATGGAAACGTGAAGGTGATGTCAGCAAATGAGACTGTGGATGGCTGGAGCACTAGTCAAGTTGTGCGTCCACGGGGGCTGGTACTCGTGGGAGTTGGGTGAGGATGAATAGGAGTGCCTCATCCTTGCCCATCAATGGGCGGATCTCAAGCCAGAGTCTTCCTCCCCATGTGGACATGAGGCCCCTTTGGCAAGAGCATATCAAAGGGTGAATCTCTCTTCCCAAGACCTGGGCACCTTCTTGATCTTAGCTGCAAACCTCCCGGTGTGAAGACCTGGATTCCTGGTGGAACTGTGGCAGAGCCTCAGGCTGCCTGCCTGCCTCCCAGGTCTGGCTGTGTAACTCGGTCAAGTCACTTAACTTCCTGATCTGGGAAAAGGATGTATTATCCGTCAACAGTTCAGTCAACAATCATTTATTGCACCCCTGTTCTGGGCCAGGCCTCAAGGACTGAAACTTGACCAGGACCCCCCTCGTGGCACTCAGAGCCGTGGGTGAGGCAGAGGCCTGGCAGCTGCTGAGACACACAAAGCATGGCACAGGTGAGCAGTGTGGGCTCCAGTCCCCACACCCAGGCCTTGGGGAAGCTAGGTAAGGACTTGGTGCCCCCAGTTCTGTCTTTTCAATGCCCTGCTTATCAGGAGGCTATAAAGATGGGATAAATAAGAAAGCAGTTTGGATATCAGTGCTATTTTCATGCAAGATGGGGGCTCATCTCTAAAATGCAGAGGTGTACGGTGTGCTGGAGAGAACGTGTTGACAGGCTCCCAGCCCAGCCCCAGTGCTGGCCAGACCCAGCAGGCCCTTGACAGGTGGCTGGTGGGAGGGACAGAACCAGCATGCCTGAACAGTGTCACTGACCAGCCTCTGGCCCATGTTCAGCTACGGTTAAAGAGCAAACGACCCCAGCTATGCCAGAGGCTGAGGCGGGAGGATCACTTGAGGAGGGCAAGGCTGCAGTGAGCTATGACTGCAGCATGACCCTGTCTCCAAAAAAAGAAGCCAAATTGAATTTGTAAACAGTGAAAAAGCCACTTGTATCTTTACTTCCTCCACCCCAATTAACTTGTACTGACTGATGAAATAACAGCGCCTCTTTGAGTATCTCAATTACCTTGAGGTTTTTTGAATTCTCACATTTCTAAACGGATTTGATTTAAAAGGCAGGGTAGAGTGGTGACCTGGTGGGGAGTTGGGTGTGAGTGTATATATATGTGTCTGTGTTCTAAATCAGGGCAGCAGATTCCTGTGTATTCCGTCCGGGAACCCAGCGGTTGCTTAGCAACATAACCATCTGTGCAACCAGGAAGATCCAGTGAATACCATCAATGTGATTAACCAAGAGAGTCAAGCTTCTGAGGAGGGCAGGGCACGCAACCCAGGGCGGCCTTCACCCTGTGTCTCACGCTCCCGGGCTATTATTTTCTATAGCGATGTTAGGCAGGGCACTGGCAGGCCCAGGCACGTGGCCACATCTGACACCCCCGTGATTAGCCCCTGGACTGTCATCTCATGATGCAGACCTGAAGCAAAGCACTCGTCCTGTTGGGGCGCCTGCCTCCCCCAGGAATGTTCGTTCACCTCCCTAAGCCACAGGAAAGACAGCTCAGGCACCTGAGGTAGGAAATCAGCAATAAGCGCCTTCTCAGCGGGCTTCAGGCTGGGGCAAACTTCACACCAGTGCCACTATTTTCCTTCATTTTTCCTGGTTATATTTCTTCTTTATAAGTGGTTATATTATCCCAAGCCAAAGACAGAGAAGGCAAGGTTGTGAGTTTCCATGCTCCCTATGAAAGTGATGCCACGTTGATGTTTCAGCTCTAGGCAGGCTGTGGCGGCCAGAGGGACCACCGTGGATGGGCTCTCAGCCAGAGTCTGCCCCACTGCCTTCATTTCATCTGTCAAAAACAGCTTCTTTCTGTTTCTTCCTCTCTTGTTCATTAATTTTGCAGTGTTGTCTCAAGTCATTCCATTTGTCATTTTCATTTGCTCCCATGACTGGTGTTAACAGAAGAGGGTCGTGCTGAATGGAAGTAAGTGCCACCTGATGCTGCCGTGTGATCCCGTGTGTGCCACTCTCACACTCCCACTGCCCACTGAGGTGTTTGCAGAGCCTCCTCTTTGCTTCCTAACCACACACACAGCTGCCTGCAGAGCCTTTCCTTACAAAAAGTAAGATCAATCCCAATTACCTGGGAACAGCTGGGTATTTTCCCAGTGAGGGTGGCGTTGGGGTGACCCTCAAATACCACCCAGGTGTGAAGCAGGGGCTCTCACTCTGGGGGAATCACTTGCCTCTGCTTCATAGGCCTGGTGAGCACCAAGGCCAGAACTCAGCCATGCTGCCATGGCGGGGCTGCCCGGAGTCGGGGCTGCAGGCACAGTCACCACGCAGTCAGCTTTAGCAAAAGCACATGGAGACCAGAACTTTACCTCAGCTACCCCCTCCTCCTCGAGTCTTCTGTGGGCACGTGTCATCTTGTGAGATGTTTTCCCATTTTACAGAAAACACTCCCTGTGCCCCAAGGTCCTTGGCCCTAATTAACACCCCAAATCACCTCTGAATGTAGTGGCTTTCAACTTACCCATTATTTGATTTTAATCATCTTGGCTTAATTGTTTTATCAATGTAGACAAATAAGCCTTCCCCAAAACGTGTGTACTTGTGAGTCTGGAACAAACACAGAGGAAGAGGCCACAGCACACCAGTTTTAAGTTGCTCATGTTGGAACTGGAGCTGGTCTTTCCACCCCGCTTGAGTACCAGAGTGGGGAATGTGCAGGTTTCTTCATGTATCCTATGTCCACAGCCCATCTCTCTGCTGAGAATCTAAACTGAGATACTAGAGGGTGCTGGCCCCTCTCCCCTGCTGTGAAGCCCCGCTGGTCTCTGATTTCTTGATTCTGAGTAACTGGGCCCAGAAACAGTGGAGGAAACAGTCTCACCTGCCTTATGCCTGTTGGTGTCATCAGTACAACCAAGACCAGCAAGCCACCATGGGGGGTGGGGGCAGGTTCTACATGGGGATGCCTGGTGTGTAATACCTCCCACTTGGGGGCACTCAGTCCTCTGGAAAATGGCACATGAACACCCTATGGGTGGACAGGGTCCCTGGCCCAGCAGTGCACCACCATCCCCTGCAAACACTTCTCACAGCTGGATTGAAGCCCAAGTCCGCAGCACAAGCCCCTTTCAGATCTGCAACTCCTTTCTCACTATGGACTAGTCCACCCTCTACGTTAACAGTGACTAATATCAAGTGGGGCAGTGTCCCACAGCTTAGGGGCACCTAGGTAACTGATGGGTGGTTTCACCCAAATATACATCCATGGTAAAGAAAGGGAAAAGAAAGACTGGAGACAGACTGGACCAGCAGCAGGGCCATCTCCCGCTCACTCCCTTTGCTTTTAGCTCTGGAGGGTTCAGGGCCATCAGCTTTGTGCATGCCCTGACATGAAAACCAAGGCCTAACCAAGTGGCCTCTAAGGTCCAGTGTCTCTTAGTGTCCAGGGGGATTGTTAACTGCAGACACCTGGTCCCCACGCACAGCACTCCTGCTTCCATAGCTTTGAGACAAGCTCAGGAGTCCTCACTGCCTACCAGTGTCCCAGGTGGTTTTTATGACAGGTCTGTGGGCTCCTCTTTGGGAAGTGCTCCTCTTTGGGAAGCCATTGAGCTTCAAAGATGGCCCCAATGCAAGTGGATGAACTAGCCCCCAGCAGACAGGTAGGGGCTTCTTCAGTCTTGCCCTCCAGGGAGTCTCCCCACATGGCAGCATCTCTGCTGTTCGAAGCTCTCCCCATCTCGCCCGTGATGCTTTCACTGAGATGCTACAGCCCAACACCATTTACGGTCACAATGTCACACCAGTGCACACCTCCCACTCTCCAGAGCCCCTCCACCCAGGCTAATCCACCATATAGGAGGGAGAGGAGCCCACTTCATGTGGGAAGACATGGAGACGGGAGAAAAACACACCGAAGCTGGCATTTGGCAGAGCCAGGGATCCAGCAGACATCTCTCAAGTCCAGATCTCAAGGAGAGAGCTGTGACAGGATGGATCTCTCCAGAAGCGGTGGGTGGGCCGTCCGCATCTATGTGAGTGAGCCCAGAAAGCAAGAGACCCGCACCTCTCTCGCCCCTCCCAAGTGGCTGCAGCTTTCCTAGGAGCAGTGAGATGAACGGGCCTTCAGGTGGGGACAGCAAAACATGCACCAGGCCCAGAGCGACAGTTGTTCTCTGGGTGTGGAGAGCGCCTGCCACAGGCCTTGGCCAAAGCCTGTGAGGGTGTGGCGTGTGAAATGCCACCTCCATGTGGGCAAGCGTGAGCACTGGGACTTCTCCGGCACTGAAATGGGACCTCCTGCCCATGCAAGTCATCTGCACCTCCCTGGGACCAGTAAAGGCTGGAGCTGGAAAAGTCATCCTACCTATCTCAGCTCTGAGGGCTTCACCTGCCCAGCCAGAACAGCAAGGCACAGGGGTCCCTTGGGGATGCCCATAGCCACCCTGGGAAGACGGGGCGGCTTGCCCATTCTGCTTTTCAGTAAGGACCATATGTCATACCAGTGATCCTCTCACATGAAATGGGCTAAAAATAACACAGTGCACCCCAGCTCCTTCTGCAACAAAACCTCCACTTGGTGGGTGCTGGATGGTGTCACCCCAGGAAGGTGAGCGCAGCCCACACCGGCCACACAAACCCCGCCCTGCTATCTGGGTTTCCAAGTGATCTCAAACCCCGAGTGCCCCATGTAGTTACAGGGGTTCCAGTTACTGAAAGGGGCTACCTGGGAAGGATCCTACCCTGCTCTTGTCCATTTACCCAAAAACCCAAAGGCTGCCAGGTAGCTAAGAGGGTCCTCTCCTCCAGGTGTGTTCCCTCCCACCTGCTGAAGTGGAAGCACTGGTGATGTCACCCGGCATGTTCCACCCAGGGGACAGGGCTCCACTCTGGCCCTGTCCTCCATGCCCTCTTTGAGGGACCCCTTCCAAGTGCCTCAGTGGCCACCCTCCTGAGGGCCCCCCGGCCCTGCCTCCAAGCACAGGCAGGTCCTTCAGCTCCTCTGTCCTGGTTCAAGTGAGTGGGCTGACGTGGTGTGCTCTGGTGTCTCAAACTCTGCTCTGGCTCCTTTCCCCCCCTCCCCCACTCTGGCATGGCAAATCATTTATTTGTTCACTGCCAGTGCATCTGCCACTAGACACTCTGACATGGTTTGGGCGTCTCCGTCGCCTTCCTTGGTGACCTGCACCCAGCTGCCCTGACTCGGTGACCTGTCTTGTGATGGTTTTCTCTGCTGTTGCTGTTTCAGAAGCCCGGAGATCATGAGCACCATCTCAGGTACACGGAGTACGACGGTCACCTTCACTGTTCGCCCCGGCACCTCCCAGCCCATCACCCTGCAGAGCCGGCCCCCTGACTATGAAAGCAGGACCTCAGGAACGAGACGTGCCCCAAGCCCTGTGGTCTCGCCAACAGAGATGAACAAAGAGATCCTGCCCACCTCCCTGTCTGCTGCCGCCGCCTCTCCTTCTCCCACTCTCTCAGATGTCTTTAGCCTTCCAAGCCAGCCCCCTTCTGGGGACCTATTTGGCTTGAACCCAGTGGGACGCAGTAGGTCGCCATCCCCCTCGATACTGCAACAGCCAATCTCTAATAAGCCTTTTACAACTAAACCTGTCCACCTGTGGACTAAACCAGATGTGGCCGATTGGCTGGAAAGTCTAAACTTGGGTGAACATAAAGAGGCCTTCATGGACAATGAGATCGATGGCAGTCACTTACCAAACCTGCAGAAGGAGGACCTCATTGATCTTGGGGTGACTCGAGTCGGGCACAGAATGAACATAGAAAGGGCTTTGAAACAGCTGCTAGACAGATAAGGACGGCTGCTCTCCACCGCGCAGACTGCTCTTGTTATAAGTAGAGATGGGCTCGTGCTGAAACATCCGAATGCCAAGCGAAGTCTGTAAGCGTCAACCCCCTTCCATGGGTGTGTCTCCTGGTACCCAAAGAAATACTGAGTTGTGTCCACAGCATGGCTGGGTCCTAAGACCCCTGGTTGCCACGTGGGTGTCTGGGGCAGTTTCTGTCAAACATGGGACAAGGGGAGAGAGTTTTTCTGACATGGAATGAGATTCCCAGCCTGCCGCCCAGCATGCAGGTGGCCTCGCTTTGCTGGGTCCGAGAGGCTCCCCATCGATTTTGCACGGGGTCCTAGCTCTTACAGGCAGACACCAGTGCACTCTAGACACCTCCTGAGACCTCCGTCCTATGCTTTCCGGGCAGCTCTCACCACCCCAGGCCCCGGTACAAGGCTTTTCCTTAGTCCTGTGGCCTCTCGGAGGACACCTGATGCTCACCCGCCCTTCTCTCTCCTGCACTCAGCTTGCAGTGAGATGCTCCCAGACGCATTTGTCCCGTGCCCCGCCTTGGGCCTGAGAGGTAGAGAAACTTTTTCCTACACAGATTCTTTTCCCCACTCCTCCTGTGTTTTGCATTCATGGCTCCTTGGCCATGAGGTTCCTGGCAGTGCTGGGAGTTTGGATGGGATCGTGCTCAGCTTTGCTAAGCTTGCTTTATTTATTTCTGCAAATCTATTAATATAATTCCAAGGTGGCCAAGCAGATGTCACATGGAGTTAGTCAAAGCACAAAGTCACGATTCCACAATGGAGGGGAGACCTGGCTGTAGGAGCCAGCCAGTGTGCAGCTGCCCACACTCCAGGTCTCCAGGACAAGAGCGGAGTTGTCTGCCAGGAGCACCCATCCAGGATGGAGAGCAAGGGCTTCTCTGCCTCTCAGAATTCTTTTTAATTGAAGATGTCTTGAGCTCTGCAAAGATCAGAGCAGGTGAGCATCCACTTTGACATGAAGGACAAGAAGATACACGGCTCATGGCAGGCACACTGCGGCTGCCAGTGAGACAGCGTCTCTGCTGGGAGCTGGGCGGGCACAGCGTCTTCAGTTCTGTGCCCAGCCAAGGGTGAGCATCTCGGCTGAGACAGTCCTTTTGCTCTCGGAGGCCAGGGAAGATGGTACTTAGAGGCTTTCCCCTATTGCTCTGGGTGTCCAGGAATCCCACCAGTTTGTCTTAACAGTACAACAGCTTCTTTGAGGACCCAGTGGGTATGGAGTATAGACAGATCCCAGGGTTGAGAACAGAAGGTGGGCGGCAGGATCAGAGTGAAAGCAGAGGCGTGAGGAGAGGAAAGCAGGGAGGTCTCCTGGGCTGCCAGGCCAGCCTCTCTGGCAAGGCTTTCTTGAGCCCTGCCCCTTTCTTTCCCCTGAGTCCCTCCACCCCGTAACAATACCTCGAATTTCCAAAAGAGGTCACCAGATGCACATGGGCCGCAAAACACCCAGTCAGGCTTCCAGCACATTCTCCCCCATTTGGAGGATACTCGAATGTCAGGTTTTTGGTTTTATTATGATTTCAGAACTAGCTCAGCCCATCTCTAATTATAAAACATGTTTTTTTTTTTCCTTTTCTTCTTGATTAGGTCTGGAACAGCTCTAGAATGAACACATAAAATTTAGCAATTTAAAATCTCTTTCTTTACTGCAAGTTTAAATAGTTGTACAGATAGTTTATAAGCACAATATTTTAAGAAAAAAAAGTGGCTGGTCTACTAGGCAGCCTTTGTGCCACTTCAGTGCTAGAAAGTTAAAGAAAAAAACTTTTGTGATTTAATAATACTATTTCTGTGGAATAATTATAAAAGTATGACCTTTTTAAATCAACCTTATTTGGATGCATCTGAACCAGCAGAGCTGTGTTATATTTTCTATCTTTGCTAGAACTTCGTCATTGAAGGACAATTTCTTCAAAGTGGTTACAATTCACAATGCAGCAGTTTCTCCAAAAACAAAAACAAAATACACACCACACACACATGCTTTTCCAGCCACACACCCCTGATTTGGAAACCAAGTTTTTGGACCTTCTGTTCCAAAACCTTTTGCAGGTCAATCTTTATATTTGAAATGATCCAATCCAACTTGAAATCAATTGAATATTAAGGCACTTTGCTTCCGTGTGCTTTCAGTTTTTCCATTGTGAGATGAGTATTACTCTAGAGAAATGTCAAGACAGAATACTACAGGTGGCCTGCTGAGGCTGCCCTGTATTTTAGAAAATGTAAAAATGGTGGTCTGGCCATTAATTTGTCTTCCATTTGATGATACTGCAAAATTCCGTGAGTCCATCCCTTTGCCATGGCGCTTTCCCTGGGCCTACAGTTGGTACTACCTCTGTGCTCAGGGCCAGGCAAAACACTAGCTCAGAGAGTAAACCACTGGCAGACGATAACCAGTCACAACTCAGTGACTTCAGTTTGTTGAACTTTGGCAGCTGGTTGGTGAAGACCAGATGTTATTTCCTTTCTTAAAGAGACTCCAAGCCACATGCCACTAACCACAAGCAAGCTGGCTGCAAGAGTAAAGAGCTGATAACATAGTTTATTTTAACAACATCTTATTATAGAGAAGTAATAGACCTATCAGAACCTGCACTCACCAACACGTGTCACCAAGATGAATCGGTCTCTATTTGCTTATTTTGCTACTGAAAGCAATAGTTTCTCATTCAAATCACCACCCACTGTTCTCCCCCTTTGGGACATGTTAGGACCAGGCCCTATTCCATGCCCCTCTTTAATGGTGGAACAAATGTTAAACTGCTCATCTAAAGATCATGTTGATATTATTCCAAGTTTTAAGATCAACTTTTGTTACATACTGTAATTTAAATAATAAACTGCATTTACATGCCTAGTTTCTGTAATATTGTGTACACAAAACCCAAATCTCTCAAAATGTAAATTATGTATACCTGCCAAGATACCTTTTCCAGGGTGTCTGCGCACATTTTAAGTTAATTCACATAATATAAAAATGACTCAATGTGACTGTTGATTTGATGAACTTTACATATCACAAAGTGAATTATTTGTGATACTTTAGTTAATTAAATGGTAAATTTTTTTCTCAGTTATTGAACAAGGAAGCATTACCCAGTTGATCTGGCAATGACTTTTTGTGTGTAGGCCACAATATTGATTTTCCCATTAACAATTTTTTTTTGTTTTTTAAATACTAATATGTTTCACACTATAGTTTGTGTAACGACACGTGTTCGCATTATCTATGTTGCTGTTACTTTTGTGCTTTTATTCTTTTTAGACTTTATTAAAAAAAAGCTCCTGTAATTTGCACTTTCTCCCAATCCTAAATCTCTTGTATGGCAACCAAAATTACTGTAAAAAAAATAAATATACTATTGCACTAAGGTTGTGGTTCTGATTGCAAACAGTGAACACTGTCTGAATTGAACAAAAAGCTGCCCAACTTGCAATCTAACGTAGGTCGTCTAAAGTATTGTGGCCAGCTCTGCCTCTCTAAAACTGCCCAGAAAATCTCTCTCATCGAGTAAAAAGGCTCCTGTCACTGAGCTCATTTGTCTCAATTTATCAATGGAAACATGTATGTTATTTCAGAATTATGCAAAACGTCAAAATCTGCTTCTGTGGCCACTGCCATAGGCGTGGAGCTAAGGCTTGGGTTTTCCTTTTGTTCTGGGTGGAAGCAGGGGTGCTGCGGAGGGCCAGCAGATCCGGACCCTCCCTCAGGGTCCAGTCTCCCCACACCCCAGCAGGGCATCTTCTAGCCATAAGGCCATAGGAGTGGCAGAACTGGGCCGCCTCTCTGGTTGACAAGCAAGCCACATGCTAAGGCTTGGAGCAAGAGAGAACTTCTGTCTATCGGCAGAGAACTAAGCCAGGAAGACATGGGCCATCCCTCCACTTTAGGGAAGCATATTTTAAACCTAAACGCTGACCCTCTTCTTTGGCCTCACCAGTGAAAACTTGTTTGCTGTCTTTAGTTCCTAAAGTTTCTTCTACTTGGGCACATTCTCCAACTGAGCAGCAGCCACTATGCTTCCATGTTCACGGAAAATCCCAGTCCTCCTATCTTTTGTAGTTCACCCTCAAGCTCTCCCACTTCACCATCCAATAGTTTCTCCCAAACCTTGGCATCCCCTTATTTTGTTTCTTCCAGACCACTTTTCCTAGATGAATATATTAGTTTATCTTACTAGGAAACTTATTGGAAGATTTTTTCTTTTACTTGAAATTGGAGGCATTTTAGTAAGTGGGGAACTGGAATTTGTTTCTGTATCTGTAGACACCCATGTACCCATGCAAGTAGGTGAACATTCCACAGTGGCTGGGTGCCCACAGCTGCATGCAGACAGGACTGCCCATGCTTTGCGGGGAATCAGAGAATTTCCAAACTTGTTTCTCAGACTTCCGCAGATCCGATCACTTTGATTTCTAATCCATGGTGTATTGGTGATTTTGTTTATCGTTCCTGTAACTTGTTTTACATTCCATAGTCTTTACCGTTTTATGTTGAAAATTACAACAATCCCTGTCCATTGCTTCCACTCTGGAACTCTTTGTTCATGGCAATTTTGAAACTTTAATATGAGCCTTCAAATAAACACAGAAAAGAAAAAAAAAAGGAAAAAAATAAAGTGTGTGCCTTGGGTGTTTTGAACCTGATCTGCATAAAACCATATTGTATTCAAATGCTGTATCTTTAATGAAAGGATAAATATATCTTCAATGTATTAATGTAGCTGATAAAATAGTTATAGTGCCTTGTTTTCTGAACTGAGAAGCCCATATCAATGCACAACGTAAAGAAAGAACGGTTCGAGCTATGAAATGTTGAGGACACCTACACGTGATTCTGGAGCCTTTCTCATCCTAAGACTGTGGAAAATACACAGTCGTTTAAGTTAAAAATAAAAAGTAAATTGAAATAAGATTGTGTTATCAATTAATTTTCCATTAAAAGTGCTCTCTACTGTATCATTTCAGTATTTTCATTTAACTAAAATACAAAATGTATCTGAGGATTTTCAAGGAAAGGAGAAAAGACAGGTTGACCACAGGAGTCCTGGGTTCTCCAACCTCCTCCCCCGTGCTGTGCCGCCCCCTGGTGGTACTGATTGGTAATGCTTATCGAAGCCATCAATATCAATCATCTCGACATTTTGTTATAAATATATACAAATTCATTTTTAGTGACTGAGGCCACTCATGGCGGGACTGTTTCCATTTTCCACAAGTGAAAGTGGCAACATGTGTGGTTTTCTTTCCACAGAAAAACAATGTGAGAAGTCCATCAGTGTCATTCTTGTCTCGATGCTATCATGCTCCATTTGCTTGAAGTGCGAAGCTTCCCTCGGCAGCCTCTGCCTTTCTAGAGGATGGGCCTGGGGTGGAGTGAGCATATTAGGGCTGCCATCTGCCTGTGGGACCAGAATAGTCACAGCAATAGTGAGCGTTTGTGTGACTCCAGCCAGATGGGAGCGGCAGCAGCCCCATCTTCTTGGGGACCCCCACAAGTAGGCCGCAGAGGTTCTGGAGGCAGGGCACTGCCATGGGCTGTCCTGCCACACACAGCTCTCAAGGGAGCAAGGAGCCACTCAGATCCAGAACTCCCCACTGTGCCCGCTGAGCTCACAGACTATTACTGGTGCGGCCATTTACCAGCCAGACGAAGACCACTGGAATCCAGATTGTGTAGTTTCAGGCAACAATGCAGCCAATCAACCCAGAGCCTGCAAAGTGGTCAGGGAGAGGTGGCCAAAGCTTCTTAGCCACCCTGCTCCTCATGTGCTGCTGCCTCTGCTCCAATTACCAAGCATGTGTCTGAGAGCCAAAGGAGGGGCCCTGGCACTGCCCACGGCCACTGGATAAGACCTGGCAGCCAGGCCTTAGACCCCCGTGAGATGGGGACCACAGAAATGGCTGGCTTCACAGGACTGAGTGTGAAGACCCCTCGCCAGCCACCTGCATCTGGGGGCCCACACCTCTGGTGCAGTGCTCCTGGAAGGCAAGCCATCCTGCCATCGCCCACCTGTGGTCATCTCTGCCCAAGATGACTAGAAAAGTAGAATTAAGCATGTTCTCCAAACCCCAGAACCCAGGGAGTAGGAAGAACATGCAGCCCGTGAAGCCCCATGGAGGTGGCCACAAGCACAAGCGTTCTGTGTGTAGCCAAGCGGCCGTACAGGGTGGAAAAGCACTCAGTCTACCCAGTGCTCTCTGGGCCAGGCACCATTCAGAGCACTATACCCACCAAGTGTCTAGCAGCCTTGTGAGGCAGCAATTAAGGCCCCATTTCCCAGATGAGGAAACTAAGTCTTGCTGAGGTCCACAGCAAGTGGAGAAGCAGAGGTTGGTGTGCAGCTTCCCAAGTCTATCTACAGGCAAGAGAACCCAGCCCCAGGCCTTGGGAACCACTGCTGCCTCAGAATCTGCCCCACCCACAGGGTGCTTCTTCTCCCTGTCCCCTCTGATGTCATGTGGGCAGGGCCAAGAATCCAGGAGGCAGGGCAAGGGGGGAGCTTCTTCCAGCTGAATCACCTCAGGGTTGTGGAAACGGGAGACTGAATTCGGTGGCAATCTGGTTACCTTAATTCACTCCACTAGGATCAAGAGAACCAAGACCTAGGAACCCATTTTTCAGAGAAAGGACTCGACATCTGTAAAGTCCCCTTGGCTTGGAGAGCCTGTGACACATGGATCCATTTTAATTCCCACAAGAATCGCATGAGGTATCATCAAGGTGACTGTCCCCTTTTCTCACAAGGACATTGAGGCTCAGAGAACCAGTTGCCACTGCCCATGGCCTCGAGGCAGCTACACAAGTCATCTCCAGACTGTGAGCCTCACCACGGGGGCAGAGTTTCCCGAGGCCAGTCCTTCTCAGGTCCTCCGTGAAGCCTTCCTCTCGTGGCTATGAACTGCCCAGAGCACCCCCAACACGCGCCTCTGTGGCCTCAGCCAGCCGGAGCCCATTTCTGTTGCATGCAACCACCATGTGACATAGCTCCTAGCCCCCAAGAGACAATGTGTTTTCTCCCACAGCCCACGGCCTCCCTCTGCCAGTCAGAATTGGGGCAGCCCCTTCCTCTCCCTCCACTGTCACCCCCATTGGCCGAGTAGAAAGGCCGAGCTAATGAAGGATGAGACAGGGGGTCTCACAACTACCCAGAGAGCCTACCTGGAGGCGGCTTACCAGCCCCAAGCAGCTGTGACGCTCCACTTAATGCCAAGGGCATGGCGAGCTGCCCTCCTGGCCTTGGAGCCACCTGGGAGAGCGAAGAAAGGCTCCATCTTCACAAGTGGGAGTATATACAAGGTGACTACAAAAGCCCTGACGGAGACGTCGAGGCTCCGGGGAAAAGCACACAGCCCGAGACCTTTAGCACGCAGCACACTTGCCGGGAAAGACTAGCCTTCCTCATCGACAGGCATGGGACCGGCTTTCTCCAACAGCCTCCAGGAGGGCTAAGTGGAGAGTGCGGTGGGAAGGAAGGAGACCACAAAGACAGGCCTAGAAATAGCAGGATACGCAAGCCACTGTGCAGTCACAGCCGTGACCAGGAGACAGCCACACTGACCTCAGCTCTGCCGCCGTCCCGGGCCTCCCCGCCCTCCTCTTCGGGCCTCCTCCCTGCTCACCTTGCTCCAGCCACACTGCCACCCCAGGGCCGCCTCCCTGCGGGCTCCCCGTACCTGGAACGTTCTTCCCCGGTACCGGCATGGCCTCCCAGACCACCAGATTTAGAATGGGACTCACTGCACGTCCCCACAGCACACTTGCTGCCACCTGCACTGGCTCATTGCTTATTTGCTCACTGATGACTGCCCACCGCCCCACCCCGCCCACACACGCCTCTGGAAGACAAACTCGTGGGGGGTGGCACAGCCTGTTTCACACACTGCTGTAGCCCTGGCGCAGGCAAGGTCTGCAGGCACAGCCGCTCTTGGAGGCCCCTCACCCGCCGCCCACTGCAGCTGTGTCCACACCGCTCCTGCTCCCGCTCCCGCAGCTTCTGTCTGGTCCTCAGACACCTGGTAAGGAAGACGCGCTAACCCAAGGGCCCGGAGACTTCTCCTGAGCACCGCCAGCCCTGCCCTGGGCCTCCTAGTCCCCTGCCTGGCAAGTGCCTGGGAGGCCTCCACCTGCCCCGCTCCCCCAGGCCACCAGAGCCACAGACTTCACCCGTCGTGTCGCAGGGTGTGGAAAGGAACAGTTCCCCAGTCCTCATCGGCAGCCGCAGGAGAAGCAGACTGTGTCCTGGGCAGACGCTTGGGCTGAAACCCCCAGACCCCACGAGTCTGTTTCCTGGCACACGGGGCTGGCGTCCCCAAGGGGAAAGACGCTTGTACTGACTGGCCCCGTTTCGGTGCGTGGCAAGTCCCTCAGCTCTCTGGGGTACCGAGGGGACGCTGGGAGGGTGCGGGACTCACGGCACAGAGGCCCACAGTGGAGGGGCTGGGAGCGCAGCCATTCTCCCAGAATCAGGTGTTTGGGGCCGCACATCCCAACCCCCAGCTTCCGGAAGAAGACACCGTGTCTGCCCTCGGCGCACCGCGTGGCTTCAAAGACCGCAGAGGCGCCCGAGTGACGACAAGGATTCCAGCCTTAGCCCGACGCTAGCCGCGTGCCTCGGAGCCCTCCCTGGACTAGGCTTAACCTCGGCCCACAGAAACGACAGCCCCTCAAACCCCATGGCTCACCCACCCCTCCCCTGTTGGCAAAAGACCAGCCACCCGTGACGGCTCCAGGCCGCCACCCCGGAGGCCCCCCGGCCCCTCAAACGCCCAGCCCGAGGAAGGGCAGGGCTGCCGGGAACCGCTGCTCCAGCCGCACCGGCCGGCGCGTTCCTTGGAGCCCTCTCGGCGGTGGTCGGGCACCTCCGTGACCCCGGCGTCGCGCACCCGGCGTCGCGTCCCAGGACCCGAGAGCCGCTGGGCCACGCCGTCGCCATCGGGCGGGTTTGCAGAATCCACACCCACCGCCCCGGGGCGCTCTCTCCTGGCGCCCCTACTCACCCTGGTTCTCCTCTCAACAAGCCAAGGGCGCGTCTGCGCCGGCCGCCGAGCTCAGGTGGCGTCAGGCCTGCTCCCGCGTGCGCAGCCATCCTCACGCTGCAGCGGCGCGGCCTTCGCCCTCCTCGCGGGCCAGCGGCCCCGGGCTTCCCGGCCATGGCTCTGGATAACGCCGAGGGCCACAGGACAGGGCACAGATTGGTTACTGGGGGCCCGCGCTCTGCCAGGGGCCGAAGCTGGGACCAACTTCCCCACAACAACGCCTGCGCCCCCTCAGCCACGTCCCGGCGTGACCGCCATGCCGCCTTCTGGGGTTGGCCTGCCCGCAACTCCCGCCTTTAAACAAGGCACGCAGAGGACGCTGGGCCCACTGGTCACATGCCCTGCATGGACCAATCACAGACAAAGAGTGGGGATTCATGATTGGCTGCGCTGGAGTAGGCGGAGCACCTAGCAGCCAATTCCTGGGACCAGGAGACGGGGCCGCCCGTGAGGCAGGTGCCCTAGGAGGGAGTTGGGATACTGATGTCCCTTTAGACGGCTGCATCCTCCTGAGGGAGCAGTGAGGCACCCCGCCTTCCGTGTGGAGGTGCACGTGTTTCAGGTTTGTTTTGTAATTTTTTTTTTTTTAGTAGAGATGGGGTTTCACGGTATCAGCCAGGATGGTCTAAAAGTGTTAGCCAGAATGGTCTCAATCTCCTGACCTCATGATCCACCTGCCTCGGCCTCCCAAAGTGCTGGGATTACAGGCGTGAGCCACGGCACCCACCCTCAGGTTTGTTTTTTTAAGAGTTATGGTTTTGAATTTCAAAGCCATGTAACCACCTTAGGCACACACTGGAAAATGGAGAACTGCCACAGCCCTGCCACCACGCTGAGTTCACCTCCAGTCCTAACACCCACCTTCTCCTACCTGCGTTGAATCATGACGCACCTCCACCTCCACTCCCGCTTCCTTGGCTTCCCTTTAGCCCCTAAACCTTGCCTGCATGGCTGTCAGCACCCAACCCTTCATAGAAATGGTGGTATGAGATCCCATTGAGTGGTACAGTGATAATGACCACTTTTTGCTATTACAGCATCATCTTACATCCAGTACTCTGAAGGTGTGGCGTTCACATCACTATGGTGCTGCTTCATACGCTTCAACCAACAAGACAGACCGTACATAGGGTCTGTTCAGAGGGGTGGAACAGACAAAAAAAAGACACCTATGAAACAGAGTCTGGGCCCCAGCTTCAAGGAACTCTTGTCCACATCCAAGTTCTGGAGCTTGTTAGCTATGTGGCCAGGGCACCTTAACACATATGTGAACATTTTCACTCTGACCCCTGGAAGTAGATCAATTGAAGTAAACAGTTCTGTCCGTTGAAATCTTGTTTGGCTACAAATAACAGAAACTCCAATGAAAAGCAACTTAGTGATTTATTCTTTTCATAACATACAAAAATGAAAGCTCCAGAAGGGCCTGGGTTTGTCAGTCTTGTTCACTGCCCCAGCACCTAAAATAGGATTTTCCCAATAAGTATGAGCAGGAGAAGAGGTGGGTGGTTCCCAGCTTTGGCCTGACTGCTCAGCAGTGTCAAGTCTCAGATTCCCTCAGCCTTGCCCTCAAACTTACCACCTCATAGCACCCAAAGGCTGCTGCCACTCCACAGCATGAAGAAGGGACAAGACCATGACAGCCAAGTCCATCTCTTTTAACAGAAAAGTCAATGCTTTCCCAGAAGCGTCTACCGACACATCAGTCACAATGGTGTCCGCAGCAAACTAGAAGCAAGGCAGACTGGCAGAGCAAGTAGTTAGCTTGGCACTGTGCTGCCAGGAACAAAATGGGGTAGGTGGAGTGGAGGACAAAATGTTAACAAGACAGAAGGGGAATGGAGAATGGGTGGGCAGGTGGCAGATGCTGGCAAGAATGGGTTCAGGTGGAGTGTCCTCACTGAGCATGTTTAAGTGTGCAATTCATTGGCATTAGATAAATTCACAACGTTGTGCAGCCATCACCACCATCTAGTTCCATTGCCCTAAACGGAAATATCGTACTCAACGAGCAGTCACTCCTTGTTCCTGCCACCACCCCATCCCCAGCCGCAACCACGAACCTACTTGACATCACCATGGATTTGACTATTCTGAGCATTTCACATAAACAGAATCGGGAAATATTTGTCCTTGTGTCACTGGCTTATTTTACCTACTGTAATGTTTCAAGATTCATCCACGTAATGGCAGGTGTCAGAACTTTGCTCTTTATTATGGCTGAATAGTATTTCACTTTATGAGTAGACCATATTTTGTTTATTCACTTGTCAGTTGATGAATACTGGGTTTTTTTCCACCTTTCAGCTATCGTGGATAGGCTGCTGTGAGCATTTGTGGGTGAGTTTTTGTTTCAACACCTATTTTCAATTTTGGGGGGTGTATACTGAAAAGTAGAACTGTCCTGTGGTATTTCAATGTTGAACTTGTTGAGGAACTGCCAAACTGTTTTCCACAATGGTGGCACCATTTGACATCCCCACTGGAGCGCATGGGGGCTCCCATTTCTGTCTGCTGCACGTCTCCGGCAGAGTTATGTTTGAGCTGGGGAGGGGCCAAGCTCTATCCATGTCACACTCTTGTGTACAGCACAAGCACCGGGGATGGATTTGAGAGTCAAAGACTCTGCGTCTCCCGCATGTACCAGGCGCTGCTGGTGAGGCTGGGTCTGCATCCCTGCATCCCACTGCCCTGAGCACAGCAGGGGCATTTGTGAAAAGGGATTCCCAGGCCTCCGCTGGGAGCTCAGGTTCAGTAGGAAGGAAGCCTGGGAATCTGTTTTCAAGCAGCTACAGGGGAGTCTGATGGGAAGTTGGAGAAACTGCTGCACATAACATCCTCCACTGACTGGGGCCGGGGTGGGTGACGGACAGCAGCGCTACAGCCACAGGCCTCAGAGTGCAGGGTGCACGGGTGACTTCAGTGGCAGGGCAGCTTGTGTATATGCTGCCTGTGTAGTCACCTCTGGCTCCATCAGCCCCTGGTTTACAGAGGAGGCGGCTCCAAGGCAGTGGTCCTCAGGGTGTGGTCCCTGTACTGGCCACAGTAGGATGAGATCACCTGGGAGCTGGTTAGAAATGCAAGTTGTCTTGACCCCCAACACACACACATGCACACGTGCAATCAGAAACTCTGGGCACAGCCCAGTGAGTTGTGTGTTAGCAAGTCCTCCAGGTGATCCCACCCGTGCTTAACTCTGAGCACTTAAAAACCTTCATTCCTGCAGTATAGACCTACCCCTAAACCTCCAGCTGTGTGACATCAGAGGACAAGGGGAACCACTGAAGCCACCGTGGTGTCTGTCCCATATAGCCATGCAGCACCGAGCACATGCCCCACAGTCTCAGAGGCAGTAGCCATCTCATTAGGAAAAGGCACACCACAGCACTGGCCAAGCTCTGCCTATGGACACGTCTGCGGCAGCTCATCTGGCCAGAGAACACCAGAGGGAGGGCATTGTGGCCTCTGATGCTCAGGAGCTGCACTGGCCCAGTGTACCCCTCCCACTGAGCTCCACTGTCCAGGGCAGGAGGAACCTCAGCTGGGAACCAGCCACCTGGGTTCCAAGCCTGCACCAACCACTAACCAAGGAACCTGTCTGCTCCTGTGCCTTCTCATCTCAAAGGGGCTGACAGTTGCTGGAACCCCAGGGCCTTTGTGGGGACAAATGAGGTCCTGGGTGGGAAATTACCTGGCAAAGCAAAAGGAAATATATGAATAGAGGTTAAATTCTTTTGTTTTGTTTTGTTTTTTCTAAAAAGACAGGGTCTCACTATGTTGCCCAGGCTGGCCTCGACCACCTGGGCTCAAGTGATGCCCCTGCCTCACCCTTCCATGTAGCTGAGACTAGAGGCATGTGCCACCATGCCTGGCTAATTTGGATTATTTTTTAATTAAGAAATAATACGTGTGGTACAAAATTCAAAAGGCAGCAGGAAAAAGCATGTCTCCTCTCCGCCTCAGCTCCCTAGTCCCCAGGACGCTTTTCAAAGCTTGGGGCCACTAAGAATCCTTTGCAATGGTTTCCAGGCCTGGTGCTTACATCTGCAAGCGTAGATGTAGGAATCATTTTAAAAACCCCAATAGAGCTCACTCTGTGCATTGCTCTGCAGTAGTCTTGTTCTTTTTTACATTATTATGAAATGTATCGGGCATACTAAAAGGACAGAGAATAACAAACAGCCATGCCCACCACCCAGCTTCAGCATCAAACACTACAGGTACAATACAAGTCCTTCATATTGTCCAGATTCCACCCTCTTTCCTCCCACCCCAGAAGTAACCGCTGCTCTGAACTTGGCATTCATCATTTCTGTGCCTGTTTTCATGTGTTTATTGCATATGCATGTTGCTATAAACAATACGTAGTATTGTGCTCATTTTAAAACCTTACATAAATGGCCTCTACCTCATGCATAATAAATTAGCAATCCTTATGAAGAGAACCATGCCCAGCACATAGTCATCACTCAATTAAGTGTTGGCTACAATTACCATTGATATTATAGTTACTGGCAATCACGAAGCCTTCTGCAGCTGGCTTATTTTGTTCAGTAGTATTTTGAGATCCGTCCAGGCTGACAGATGTAGTCTTACATCATTTGAATAGTATTTTATTCTGTGAATATATCAAAATTATTTAGCTATTCATCTGTTAACGGATCTCCAGATTATTTCCAATCTTTTGCTATTAAAAACAATGCTATTTTGAAGGGGAGGGATGGCTAGGTGGAGCAGAGGACTTTTAAGGCAGTGAAAAAATCCCGTAGGATGCGTGTCATTATTCGTTTGTCCAAACCCATAGAATGCATACCACAAACAGTGCACCCTAGCATAAACTATGGCCAGCTGGGTGATGGTGATGTTTCTATGTAGGTTCATTGATTATAGGAAATGGATCACTCTGGTGGGGAACATTGACATTGGAGAGGCTGCTGTGTACAGGGCCAGGAATATATAGGATATCTCTGTACTTTCTACTCAGTTTTACTGTGAACTGAAAACTGCTAAAAAAAAAAAAAAAAAAAAAAAAAATTTGTCTTGGCCAGTGCAGTGGCTGATGCCTGTAATCCCAGTACTTTGAGAGGCCAAGGCAGGAGGATCACTTGAGGTCAGGCGTTGGAGACCAGCCTGGCCAACATGAGGAAACCCTGTCTCTACTAAAAATATAAAAATTAGCTGAGCATGGTGGCGCATGCCTGTAGTCCCAGCTACTTGGAGGCTGAGGCAGGAGGATCACTTGAACCTGGAAGGTGGAGGTTGCAGTGAGCTGAAATCACACCACTGCTCTCCAGCATGGCAAAACAGGGAGACTCCATCCAAAAAAAAAAAGTAAAAGGAATTTTAAAACACTGATTTTCTACAGTATGCTAAATGAAAGAAGCCAGTCACAAATGGCCACGGATAATGTGATTCCATGGACACGAAATGACCAGAACAAGAAAATCCATTGAGATAGAAAGTAGAGGAGAGGCTGCCAGGGGCGTGGGGCGGTGGGAGGAGGAGGATGGGCAGTGACTGCTAAATGGGTAGGGCCTTTCCTCTAGGGTGATGAAAATTTTCAGGAATTAGTGATATTTCCATAATTCTATCAATACACTAAAAACCATGAGATTGTATGATCTAAATAGGGAAATTATACGGTATGCAAATTATCTCAGTGAATCTATCTTTCAAGAAAACCAAAATCAATGCTTTTCTAAATGTAATGTGGGATCCTAGATTGGATCCGGAAACAGAAAAAGAACATTTGTGGAAAAATTGATGAAATCCAAATAAAATCTGTCGTTTAATTAATAACATTCTACCAATGTTAATTTCTTGGTTTTCATAAATGGATCATGATTAAGTCAGATGTTGTAGGGGAAAACTGAGCGGGCTAGTACACAAGAATTCTCTGTATTGGATTTGCAACTTCTCTGAAATTAGTCCAAAATTAAAAATTTATTAAAAAGCAATGCTGTGATGAACGCCTGAGTGCATGTGTATCAGAGCAACTCAGGGAGCTCGTGCAGGAATGGAACTGCGGAGTCATCTCCAACTCTGTGGAAATGACTGATTGTTCCCTGCAGGGCCGTGCCTTTGTTAGTCAAGAGTGTAGCCTGACGATGGTTCCCAGGCATCATTGTTCTTTCTGTTCCGCAGTGTATGGAACTAGCGCCTGTGGACGGGCAGTTAAGTTGTCTCCTTTATGAACACGCTCCTGTAGCAAGGATAAATCCTTAGAAGCCGAACTACAAGCTAAAGGGCATATTCAATTGGTGCCCCCTACCAGATGGTATCAGGGCACGCCCATCAGCATGGTAACATTTTCCATGCGCAAAACCATGCCCATTTTTTGCTGGATCCAAATAAGAAATGCAAACATCTCTGAGAGTTACCAATTGCTGCTGAAGGAGTGAAGGACACGCCATCCCCCTGTATGCCAGATTAGTATATTGATTATGTGAAAGGAAAAGAAAAACTCACGACCCTAAAGGAAAAAACTGAGAGCTGAGTCGTGCCAGAAGCTGCCTTTCCTTTTGTTTCCTAGCAGTGAGTGACAGATGATAGGTGAAACGTCTCCACTCTGTTCACCGGACCTTGCGTAACGAATACGTAACTGACTATTCCCTTCTGCTTCTTTTCTCCTGCAGCATGTGAGTTCCCTAATGTGACTATCCCTCCCTCCTTCCCCTCCAGCCTGCTTTTCCCCTTTAAATACCGAAGCTTTCAAAATCACCTTTAGAGAAAGGCACAGGGCTGTCTCCCGGGCATGCATCCTTAACCTTGGCAAAATTAACTTCTCAATGGACTGAGGCCTGTTTCAACTATTTCATGTTGAAAACTAGAGAAACTGAAAACTGGAGAAATGATGCCTGGGAACCATGGCCAGTAGTTTCGGAAAGGGTGAGGCGACCTGTCACCTCCTACACGCAGGGAGCCATAAGGATGCCTCTGGGAGGGGTCCCCTCTCCATGCCAGGGTAAGAAAGCAGACCTTATCACCAGAGACCAGACATCGGCGGCTGCAATGGGTCTGAATAAACATACGTAACGGAGAAGCCCTCATCTTCTGCTTTACATGCCCCCGTGCGTCTCCTAGCGACTCCCTGAGAAAGTTGACTGCCCCAACCAGATTTTTTTCTGGGCTGTTGTCTCTTCTCAAATTTGTCATTTTTTGCCTAAAAAACATAAAAGCATCTTTGTATTCTTAGGTGGGTCTGCAAAAAAACAGAAAAAGGAGGCCAGGCATGGTGGCTCAGGCCTGTAATCCCAGCACTTTGGGAAGATGAGGCGTGGAACACCTGAGGTCAGGAGTGCAAGACCAGCCTGCCCAACGTGGTGAATGTTTTAAAAATACAAAAAGAAAATTAGCCGGAGGTGGTGGTGCACACCTGTGATCCCATTTACTTGGGAGGCTGAGGCAAGAGAATCACTTGAACCTTGGAGGCAAAGGTTTCAGGAAGCCAAGATCGCACCACTGCACTCCAGCCTGGGCAACAGAGTGAGACTCCATCTCCAAAAAAAAAGAAAAAGAAAAGGTAAAAATAAAGTAAAAACATTTCACTTGGGCTGCATCTTCAAAGATCCCATGAGCATGCAAAACTCATCAAGCGTGTGTGCTTCCCTCCTGTTTGCCTGCCTGATGTTATCTAGTTTCCAGAGCTGGCTGAAGAGCCCACACACTAACAGCGGGGCTGGAGGTGACCTCTGGCTCCCCCACAGTGCTTTCTAAACTGTGCCAAAAGGTAGTAGCCTAAAACAGCCCTAAATGTGTATTATTTTCTGCTGTTTCTGAGGGTCAGGCATTGGGGAGAAGCTCACCTGGGTGGTTTTGGCTTAGGATCACATGAGGTTTCAGCTGAGGTGAATTAACAGAAAGTCATGATTCATGAGCGTGAGCCTGGCCAACTTTCTTATGAGAGAGGAGATGGGGGGATGGAAGAGATTGCTGGGGATGGAGGATGTGTTTCCAAAGCGGCTTGCTCACCGGGATACCAGCACGGAGCCTCTTGGTTCCTCGCCACACTGACCTATCCACACGGCCACTTGAGTGTCCTCATGACAGAGTGTTGGCTTCTCGAGGAGCTAATGATCTAAGACAATACGGCAGGCCAGGCATGGTGGCTCACACTTGTGATCCCGGCACTTTGGGAGGCCGAGGTGGGCAGATTGCTTGAGCCCAGGAGTTCAAGACCAGCCTAGGCAGCATAGTGAAACCCTATCTCTACAAAAATCACAAAAATTAGCCAGGCATGGTGGCACATACCTGTGGTCCCAGCTACTTGGGAGGCTGAGGCAGGAGAATCACTTGAGCTCAGGAGGTGGAGGTTGCATTGAGCTAAGAGTATGCCATTGCACTCCAGCCCGGGTAACAGAGCGAGACCCTGTCTCAAAAAAAAAAAAAAGAAAGGAAACCATCTACAAAATCCCCACAGGTAATATACGCATCAGGGTGAAAAATTGCATGTTTTCTTCCTAAGAATGAGAACAAATGTGTTCACTCTCATCACACTTTCTTGACACTGGAATATGGCAAGAAAAGAAAAAGAAGATCAGAAAGATACCCATTGAAAAGGAAGAATTGAAACTGCCCGTTTGCAGATGACATGATTGCTTATGTAGAAAATACCAAGGAATCTACCAAGAAACTTTCTAAAAAATTTGCTATAAAAAAAAAAAAACTAAGTCCTGGTGACGGGGCTCACACCAGTAACCCCAGCACTTTCAGAGACCAAGAAGGGAGGACCACTTGAGCCCAGGAGTTCAAGACCAGCCTGGGCAACACAGGGATACCCCCATTCTACAAAATTCTATCTATTTTTTAAATTATTATTGAGACGGAGTCTCACTCTGTCACCCAGGCTGGAGTGCAGAGGCATGATCTCAGCACACTACAACCTCTACCTCCTGGGTTTAAGCAATTCTCCTGCCTCAGCCTCCTGTGTAGCTGGGACTATAGGTGTACACCACCCGGCCCAGCTAATTTTGTATTTTTAGTACAGTCAGGGTTTCACCATGTTGGCCAGGCTGATCTCGAACTCCTGACCTCAGGTGATCCGCCCACCTCGGCCTCCCAACATGCTGGGATTACAGGCATGAGCCACCGCACCCAGCCCCAAAATTTTCTTTTTTCTTTTTTTTTTTTTTTTTGAGATGGAGTCTTGCTCTGTCGCCAGGCTGGAGTGTAGTGGCATGATCTTGGCTCACTGCAACCTCTGTCTCCCAGGTTCAAGTGATTCCCCTGCCTCAGCCTCCTGAGTAGCTGGTACTACAGGCACACAAGACCATGCCCTGCTAATTTTTTGTATTTTCATAGAGATGGGGTTTCACCATGGCCAGGATGGTCTCGATCTCCTGACCTTGTCATCTGCCCACCTTGGCCTCCCAAAGTGCAGGCGTGAGCCACTGTGCTTAGCCAATTTTATTTTTTAATTAGCCAGGTCTGGTGGCTGACACCTGTAGTCCCAGCTACTTGGGAAGTTGAAGTGGGAGGACTGCTTAAGCCTGGGAGGTCAAGAGTACAGCGAGCTGTGATTGTGCCACTGCACTCCAGCCTGGGTGACAGAGCAAGGCCCTGTCTCAAAAAAATAAATAAGGCCGGGCGCAGTTGCTCACACCTGTAATCCAAGCACTTTGGAGGCCAAGGCGGGCAGATCACCTGAGGTCGGGAGTTCAAGACTAACCTGACCAACATGGTGAAACCCTGTCTTTAAAACATAAAAAATAAATAAATAAATAAATAAACTAAAAATGACACTATACTGAAGGTGTTGAATGAGAAAAAAAGAAAAAATATAAATAAATAAGTAAATAAAAATGATACTACAATCTCAGCCCCCAGAAGAGCACCGTGGGCAGCTCCTCCATCTAAGTGGGCTCTTTGTTGGCAGCACAGGGGCTTCCCACACACAGCCCCGCCTTGTCAATGTCATGCTCTGGATGAGCTGGACTAGTGCAGCTGGGAGCCAGGAGCTCGCTGGGCAGTCCTCAGCCCCAGAACCCACGGGGAGTTCCCCCGGGATATCAGTGCTGTACTTCTCAGGAGCAAAGACCTTAAATATGAATATCATCAATAAAACTACATTTTTAGAATTTAATCCTTTGTATTTCAAGGGGTACTACCCATTCACTTTGTGTATGCTATAGGAAAAAAGGGAGTCCTCTTATTTCATTTACTGAAAGTGAAACAAAAAAAATACCCCACAGGCCAGGTGCAGTGGCTCACACCAGTCAGTCATCCCAGCACTTTGGGAGGCCGAGTGAGTGGATCACTCAAGGTCAGGAATTCAAGACCAGCCTGGCCAACATGGTGATCTCCCATCTCTACTAAAAATACAAAAATTAGCCTGGAGTGGTGGTAGGCATCTATAATCCCAGCTACTCAGTAGGCTGGGGCAGGAGAATTGCTTGAACCTAGGAGGCAGAGGTTGTAGTGAGCTGAGATCACACCACTGTACTCCAGCCTGGGCAACAGATGAGTTCCTATCTCAAAAAAAAAAAAAAAAAATCGACATTATTCTTTTTTTCTTTGAGTGACAGTCTCCCTCTGTCACCCAGGCTGGCGTGCAGTGGTGCAATCGTAGCTCACTGCAGCCTCAACATCGCCAGACTGAAGTGATCCTCTCCCTTCAGCCTCCTGAGTAGCTGGGACTACAGGTGCACACCACCACACCCAGTTAATTGTTTATTTTTATAGAGACGAGGTCTTGCTATGTTGCCTAGACTAGTCTCAAACTCCAAGCCTCAAGCAATCCTCCTGTGTCAGCCTCCGAAGATGCTGGGAGAACAGACATGAGCCACTGTGCCTGGTCACTATTTCTGAAACACCATCTTTCAGTTGGTGAGAGTATGGGACAAATGTGGATGCAGGTCCTCGTCATACATAGCAAAGTTCTGACCTTTGCTGTATCACAAAGCACATGAATGCCAGGATAGCCACAGCTGGCCACATGCAAAGCAACTCCTGAGGATACTGAAATTATAACCAAACAGGACTGTCCAGAACAAGGGGAGGGGGCCCCGGTGCTTTGCCTGCCTGTTGGGTACCTCCCCTCTGCTAAGACCACCTTGGCTTTCCTTTGTGGGAGCCCCCCCCACCATAATCAGCCCCCAGTTCTAAGGGTGGCCATGTGACCTGGCCTGGCCAGTATCTTCCACCCCTGGCTATAGTGAATGGGTGCATGACCCAAGTCAAACCAATGAGTCCAAATCCGGAGATCTGCCCTGGAACAACGGGGCTGGGGAAGGGCTCTTGCTGATGGGGTGCCTTGCTGTGGACCACTAAGCATTGTCTGTCCCTTCATGAGGAGACTCTGCCTTAAAAAGAAGCTACACAGGGCAAAACAGACCCAGGAAATAGAGAGACCAAGGCCTGAGAACACAGCAGAGATCCTGGATCCAACCCTACCTGAAGTTAGATGTACCTTTGGCCTTCCAGTACACAAGCCAACAAATTCCCTTCTTTGCCTCAGCCAGTCTGATAGCAATTTTCATCACTCATTTTCTGTCTGATGCAGCAAGTTAAGCTTTCTCTAGTGTGGGTCAGTCTGAGGCTCCCAGGATGTTCACAGAAAAGGCACAGTGAATTCAACGAGACACAGAATGCTATCACAGCTGGCCCACGTAACCACGAGGCTCTGAGAGGCCCAGCTTAGTGCTGCTTGTTTTGATGGCACAGACAACCATTTTTAGGGTCATATCGCAGCACTGCCTTGGTCACTCCCCTGAATATGCAGATCCCCACTTATACCTGGAAGGCTAAAAAAGTCACGTGTGATCTTCACCCCCTACTCCCTCACCTTGCCAAGTCCTGAGTCCTGGCTACACCAGAAAAAATCACACCACCATACAAATCAATGCCACTATAAATGTATCATCTATTCCTGAAACTAAGAAGCAATTATCCAAGGTTGCAGGATACAAAGTTAATATACGAAAGCCACTCACCTTCCCAAATACCAGCAATAAACAAGTATAGACTGAAATCACAGTAAGTTTTCACCTAACATAGTTGGTAAGTTCCTGGAAACTGACTTTAAGTGAAGTAATGGTCTGTATAACAAAACCAATTTACCGTAGACTAACTGATATTAACGCAAGCTCTTACAGCATACAGTAAGTCGTTTTGCTTAACGTCACAGTTTCCAAGAAGCTCTCCATGACATTAAGTGAGGATTTATTGTATAAATGCATGATCTCAAACAGCAGCGTGGCCCCCACATTGCCAGTATAATATCCCCTCAGATTCTGCAGAAGACCCTGAATGGGGCTGTTACCAGTTTTTGTGTCCTCTAAATCTTTGTCCACATCAGTGCCAGAATAGTCCTTCCAAGATACAGATCGGGTCACTTCTGTGCTTAAAATTCAGTCCTCGCTGCATTTAAAATTAAATCCAATTGTCTTGAGGTGACCTATGAACCTTTCTGATCGGCCCCTGCCTGTGTCTCTGTTCTCCACATGTGCTGGACACCTCAGCTGCATCAAAGCCCTTGTTCACACACACACACACACACACACACACATCTCAGCCTGTGCTGCTCCTGCTACTCACACTCCCCTGCGTCTCCTGGTTTACTTGAACTTGTTCTTCCAGACTCAGCGCACACCTGACCTCCTTCCGGAATCTTTCCCTGAATCCGCCCTCCTTCTTCTGAGTGACTGTGGCCTCTGTACCTTGCATGTAGTATCAAAATTGTCTGTTTTTCACTACATCACAAACTTCAAGACTGAGTCATTCTCTATTTGCTTTTTTAAAAAATTAACCATTTTAAGTATACAATTCAGCATTTAGTACATTTACAGTGTGTACCCTCTATTTCATTTCAGAACATTCTTATCACCCCCAAAAGGAAACCCTGTACCCATTAGCAGTCACTCCCCATTCCCTTCTTCCCCCAACCCCTGACAACCACTAGTCTGATTTCTGTCTCTGGATTTACTGAGACTGTCTTTTATTCTTACATCACCAATTCTTAAGCAAAGAGATGGGAGTAGAGTGGGAAATCCAGTTTGCACAATGAGAGGGCAACCAAGCCGTCTTCAGTTAATGACCCAACCTAGTGGCTAGTGTGGGAAATGTCACTCAATCTCTCTTCCCCTTCTCAGGTCACTCCAGCCCCATAGCGGAACCTGGTTCAGCAAGCCCTCTGTGTCTCCTTTCACCAGTCATTAATCTCCTTTAGGTAAAAATCTTGGTCAAGTATCATACAACTTATTTTTCCCCACCCATATCAGAGGACTAGACAAATTATGTCAGTATCACTCTTTGACCACGGACAGATTTTTCACTCTCCTACCCTTTCCCTGAGGTCATATCCCTTTCAGGACCAAGCCTTATTCAGGTACTCTTTCCAAATGCACACTCCTGCCCCACACGTCTGTCAAACCCCAAGGCTCAAAGTTCCAGTGTATTGTTACTGTTAGACATCCAGAAAAATGCCTGGATGGTCTCGGCGTGATCAAGACTTCAGGGCTAGCCTTTCGTTCTGTGTTCTTGCTTCCACTTTTCGTCTTCCCCCTGAAGATTTTCTTGATCTTTTTGCAAACTCAACTTTACATTTAAAAGATACTTACTACAATTTATCTACCACTTTTGGTGTTCTATGGGAAGAGTTTTCATGTCTAGTTAAAAATACTTCCAGAACTGAAAGTCCTGGCTTGAATTCACCATGAGCATGTGATGAATCACCTGTGTATTTGTAAGAAAGGAAGCAAACAGAAAATAAAAAGGGAGGAGGAGGGAAAGAGGGGCCCATTCGTTGGAAGTAGAATTAAAGATAAGCAACAAAAATAATACGCACTTTGACCTCTTACGATTGGCAGAGGGTTTTCTTTTTTTTTTTTTTTTGAGATGGGGTCTTGCTCTGTCACCCAGGCTGGAGTGCAGTAGCACGATCATGGCTGACTGCAGCCTTGACCACCTGGGCCCAAGCGATTCTTCCACTTTAGTCTCCCAAGTAGCTGGGACCAGAAGCACACACCACCACACCTAGCTTAATTTGTTACGATTATTATTATTGCCAAAGATGGGGTCATACTATGTTGCCCAGGCTGGTCTTGAATCCCTGGGCTCAAGCGATCCTCCCAGCTTGCCCTCCCAAAATACTGGGATTACAGGTGTGAACCACCATGTCCAGCCTAAAATGTTTATACTTGAATTCTACAAAAATAAGAAAAAACATGCTCTTGCATGTAAACGAGTTCCACGCATGCAGGAGGGAAATTCTGTGCTCATCGACTCGGTAGATCAGTTGGGATTTGTATTTGGACTCATAGTAGACACCAGAAATCACAATGATTTAGATAAAATAAGTTTTCTTCTCTGCCTCATTTTTCAAAAAGGTCCTAAAGCAAGTTGGCAGTGGTGGCTCACGTCTGTAATCCCAGCACTTTGGGAGGCTGAAGTGGGAGGATCGCTTGAGGCCAGGAGTTCAAGACCAGCCTGGGCAACACAGCAAGCCCCATCTCTACAAATAATAATGAAGCAAAAATTAGCCAGGAGCGGTGGCACACACCTGTGGTCCCATCTACTCGAGAAGCCGAGATGGGAGAACGGCTTGAGCCCTCGCCACTGCATTCCAGCTTTGGCGACAGAACAAGACCATGTCTCAAAGGAAAAAAGAAGTCCTAAAGCGGGCAAGACCACTGTGACAGCTCCGTGATGCAAACGTCAATCCAAAATCTTTCGGGATGCCTTGTGGTTGAAATGACTGGCAGAGCTCAAGGTCCCTTCATGGTCAAAAATGGCTGGCAGAGCTCCAGCCATCAGCCATCAGCCATCACACCCACATTCCAGAGAGTAGAAAGGAGAAACGGGCAGAGTAGTGAGTTCAAAGGATACTCCAGCTGTCTGCCCTCCTAATGACCAGTCCCAGAAATCTTCCACAATTAAATGTTGCTTCCAGAACAGCCACAGAGCTAAATCAGATGACAAGTGACAGACAATTGTAGTCTTTCAGCTGCATGACAATGCTGAAGAAAGCTGAGACTGTAACAAAGAAGAAAGCAGGGAAGGCATATTGGGTGTCAGTGCCACATTGGGCAATCCCACTGCTGAATACTCACCCTCCAGACTCAGGCACAGCAAGTGTGCCTCAAGACTCAGGACAGCGCTGTGGGATCAGAAAGATGCGGAAAGCAAGTCAGCATCTCTTGATGAGGCTGATCTGACTTTCACACACACATGACATTCTTTTCAGAGGGTACGAGAAGAATGAGAGAGAGATGGGCAAGCTGCATGCGACGGCTCACACCTAAATCCCAGCACTTGGGGAGGCCGAGGTGAGTGGATCACCTGAGGCCAGGAGTTTGAGGGCAGCCTGGCCAACATAGTAAAACTCTGTCTCTACTAAAAATACAAAAAATTAGCCGGGCGTGGTGGCGGGCACCTGTAATCCCAGCTACTCGGCAGGCTGAGGCAGGAGAATCACTTGAACCCAGGAGGTGGAGGTTGCAGTGAGCCAAGATCGCGCCATTGCAGTCCAGCCTGGGCAACAAGAGTGAAATTCCATCTCAAAAAAAAAAAAAAAAAAATGGGCAAAATATATCACATTCAAGAAGTAGGTTGTAGAAGATGAAGTATAGTATGATCCCTTTGTACATAAAAAGGAATTTCTGTACTATACATACATGCTCCCATATGCAGAGAAAACGTCTATAAAATCACCCATAAATTGTTGGCAAAGTCACCTCTAGGAAGGGAGAAAAGGAGAGAAAAGAGGAAGAGGGCTTTATGTTTTTCATGTTACTCTGATCTGTACTGTCTGGATTCCTTTTGAACTTATAGTTTTATATTAAATATGTTCATTCAATAAAGTAACAGTAAAATAAATAAAAAGGGCTGACATTTGCTTAGAGGCCTCTCTCAGACTGCACCACACCCTCCTGCTTCCCATCCCAGGCTCTGAAGGTGCAACGCTCAAGAGAAATGCAGCTTCTGAATTCCTTCCTTTGGCTGTAATTGCTGGGGCTGGGATGCTGGATTTGAGAAATATTCTCGCCTTCCTTTAGGACTATGCGCCTCCTATTTTCCCCGGGGGGCTGCACCCACCAGCTTTCCCCTCCCTCTGCCACACCAGCCTCCTGCTCAAGGTCCCCGTGGCCCCACTGCTGGAGCAGGGGTCAGATCTTCATCTCCCGTGTCTGCCGCAGCCTCAGACGCGGCGGCCGCACTTCCTCTTTGGGATGTCCTGGCCACCAGCTCCCAGGATCCCGTCATCCTATCACTGCCAGTTGTTTCTGGGTCTTCTTTAGAGGTCTCTTCTCCCTGACTTCTAAATCCTAGGGTGCCCTGAGGTTTCACCCTTGGCCATTTTCTCGGTCTGCAAATACCCCTATCTGGGGGTTTAATCCAATCCACGGTTCTAACTCGTGCTTACAATTCTAACACTTATGTTCCCAGTTGGTCTCATCCCTGAGCCCCACACGGGATTCCAGCAGGTGCTTGGATGTCTAATGGGCAGCAAGTCACCTCCCTCAGTCCCTCCTGCTTCAATAAAAGGCAACTCCACACTTGCCGCTGCAGGCACCAAAACCCTTGGAATCATCCTGACTTCTTTTCCTCTTGCTCTGTCTAATCTGCTAGCAATTCCCGCTGGGTCTGTCATTAAAACGCAGCCAAATGCTGAGCCCCGCATCTCCCACTCCACCGATGCCACCCCTAAGCCGCCACACCTCTTGCCTGGGTTACTGTGGCTTCTTCCTCCTCCTGCAGCCCCCTAAAGATCGTTTGAACACAAATGCATCTCCCTGCTTGGCTGTGAACCCTGGGGCGGCTCCCATTTCATTCAGGGTCAGAATGAAGTCCTCACCGTATACGTATATGGGGTTTGCATCAGACAATGAAATCAGTTTCAGTGAGTTAGTCTGGAACCAAATCATGACTTAGACTGTTGTTTTTATGGGAAGATGAATTCTGAGCCCTCCTGCACTGCGGATGAATTAGGCCACATCAAAATTCTAAAATTCTGCAGGAAAAAAAACCTACCATAAACAAAGGAAAAGACAAATGGAAAAACAGGGGGTACAGGTAGGCAAATATTATAAACAGCACACAGAGAAATACAAATCTTTCCTAAACAAATGCAAAGCTGTTACTCACAGTGAAAGGTGCATTAAGACCACAATATAAGACACATATTGGCAAAGCTTTTTTAACCTGCTAATGAGCAGTGCCAGCCACGGTGCAGAAGGCGGGCAAACTGGTCCTTCCCACGGCAGGCAGTTGTTAATTTCCATCCAAATGTACAAGAACAAAGAATTAAATCACATGCCCAGGGCGATAAAGCAGAAAGCGTGGGGCCAGGATTTGAACCCAGGCCGACTCCTGGGCTGAGTCTTCTGGTCTTCTTTTCCTAAAACCAAATCCTATTCGTGGCTCTCTGCTCTGGCGAGCAGTCGGGTACAAATCCCACCATGAGGAGGACAGAAGGGTGGGGACCTCGGCCCTCAGAGTTGCTCAACCGAGAGGCACAGAGCTTTAATTTGAAAAGCAACGCGTGTGGCACTAATGAAGCCAAGGGGCTCGGCTCACTCGTTTCTTCGCTCAATCAGCTGCAGATCATTCATCAAGCACTTTCTGGACTCCCGGGACTGACCTTGCAGGGGAGGGGAAGAGAAAATAATAAGGTCGCTGCACAGAATGCCCAGGCAGACGTCACAGCACGCGGACCTCGTGGGGACAGTGGCCTGGGCTCCTGCGGTTGCCGGCACAGACGACCAGGCTCGGTGGCCTCCACCAACAAAACGTCTCCCCTTACAGAGCGCGGCAGGCCGGAAGTCTGAGCAGGTCTGCTGGGCTGAAGTTTGAGCATCCTTGGGGCTTCCTTCCTCCTGGAGGCTCACGAGGGGTCCACTTGCTTCCCTCGCCTGACTTCCAGAGGCCGCGGTGTTCCTGGGATCCGGGCTCCTGCCGCTTCCACCTGTAGGGACCCTTCGGATTGCACTGGCCTCACTCAGATGATCAAAAGGAATCTGCCTTTAAAAAAAAATGTAGTAAAATATACAAAGCATAAAAATCATCATTTTAACCATTTTTCAATGAACAGCTCAGTGGCTTTTAGCCGCCGCCACCCAGCTCCAGAACATTCACATCTTCCGCTAGGGTTCAAGTGGGACTGTCCGACTCCTCCGAACCTCATGTTGGAATCGATCCCATATATTAAAAGTGAGGCCCAGTGAAGGCTCTTGTGTCATGGTGGGGGGGGCAGGGAATCCCTCATGAATAGATTAATACCCTCCCCGGGGGCGGGAAGGAGTTGTTAGTTCTTGTGAGAGCTGGTTGTTCAAGAGCCTGCACCTGCCCCCTTGCTTCCTCTCCCCACGCGATCTGAGCACACACGGGCTCCCCTGCTCCTCCCCCATGAGTGGAAGCAGCTGAGGCCTCCCAGGAGCGGACACTGGCGTCATGCTCCCTGTACAGCCTGCAGAGGCCTGAGCCAAGTCTCTTTCCTCCAGAAATTACCCAGCCTCAGTATTCCTTTATAGCAGCACAAAGAGACTAAGACATATTCCCAAATGGAAACTGTGCCCGTTAAACGTGAGCTGCCACTCCCCACCCGGCCCCTGGCAGCCACTATTCTCCGTCTCTGGGAATCTGACTGCTCTAGGGACCTCACCTGAGTGGGATCACACTGCACTCATCTTTTTGTGACTGGCTTCTTTCACTTAGTCTAACGTCTTCAAGGTTCCTCCATGTTGTAGCATGTCAGGATTTTCTTTCTTTCTTTCTTTTTTTTTAAAGAGATAAGGCCTCACTCTTGCCTAGGCTGGAGTGCAGTGGTGGGACTATAGCTCATGGTAACCTTGAGCTCCTGGACTCAAAGGATCCTCCCAACTCAGCCTCCTGAATAGCTAGGACTATCCTGCCTTTCAAAGGCTGAATAATACTCACCGTCTGCATTTACCACGTTCTGTTTATCCACTCACCCACAGATGGACGGTGAGTTGCTTCCACCTTTTGGCCAGAGAATAATGCTACTGCTAAGAATATGGGTGTGGAAATACCTCTTTGGGATCTTGTTTTCAAGTATTTGGGGTATATACCCAGAAGAGGTATTGCTGGATCATATGGTACTTTTATTTATTTTTAAGATTTGCTATACTGTTCTCTGCACACCTGCACCATTTTACGTTCTCACCAACATGCATGGAGGGCCCAATTTCTCCACATCCTCACCAGCTCCTGTAATTTTTTTCTTCACGGTAGTCACCTCATGGGTGGGAGATGTTACTGCAGTGTCTTGGCTGTATCCCCCAGGCTGGAGTGAGGGTTAGCCGTCACAGCTCACAGCAGCCTTGACCTCCTGGGCTCAAGCCATCCTCCTGCCTCAGCCTCCTGAGTAGCTGGGACTACAGGCACGTGCCACCATGCTTGGCTAATTTTATATTTTTTGTAGAAACAAGGTCTTCCTATATTGCCCAGGCTGGTTTCAAACTACTGGGCTCCAAGTGAGCCTCCTGCCTCAGCCTCCCAAACAGCTGGGATTACAGGCATGAGCCACCATGCCCAGCCTCCATGTGGTTTTGATTTGCATTTCCCTAATGATAGGTGGTGCTGGGATTCCTTTCTCCTGCTCATTGTCCATCTGTGTATCTTCTTTGAGACATCTATGCAAATCCTTTGCTTGTTTTTAAACTATTTGTTATTTAGCTGTAGTTCCTTACATATTATGGACATTATCCCCTTATCAGACATATGATTTGCAGATATTTTTTCCCACTCTCTATGTTGCCTTTTCTTTGTTATATCCTTCAATGCTGTTTTTTATGACATCCAACTTACCTATTATTTTCTTTTAGAATGGTGTACCCCTCTGTTGCCCAGGCTGGAGTGCAGTGGAGTGATCTCAGCTCACTGCAACCTCTGCCTTCTAGGGTCAAGCGATTCTTGTGCCTCAGCCTCCCAAGTAGCTGAGTTTACAGGCACGTGCCACCACGCCTGGTTAACTTTTGTATTTTTGGTAGAGACAGGTTTCGCCATGTTGGCCAGGCTGCTCTCGAACTCCTGACCACAAGTGATCTGCCCACCTCGGCTTCGAAAAGTGCTGGGATTAAGGCGTGAGCCCCTCACACCGGCCCAACTTACCAAGTTTTACTTTTGCTGTCTGTGCTTTTGGTTCCGTATCTAAGAAATCATTGCCAAATCACGAATGTCATGAAAGCGTCAATGTCATGAAGCCTTCCCTGTTTACTTCTAAGAGTTTTATAGACTGAGGTCTTGTGTTTAGGTCTTTAATCTATTTTGAGTTAATTTGTCTGCGTGGTGAAAGGTAAGGGACCAACATCACTCTCTTGCACTGAGTATCACTTTCTCAGTGCCGTGTGCTGAAGAGAATCTCTGTATTTAAAGGCCAGCTGATTAGCAACCTTAATTCCGTCTGCTACCTAATTCTCCTTTGCCACGTGGGGTAACATCGTCACAGGTTCTGGGGATTAGGATCCAGCATCTTTGGGAGGTGAAGGTGATGGGGCCCACTGGGACTCACATGCATCTCATTCACACACCGACTCAGAACACAGCTGCCCTTTGAACAAGGCTGTGAACTGTGAGCGTCCACTTATACACATTTTTTTCAACCAAACACATCAAAAATACAGTATTCAGGCTGGGCATAGTGGCTTACACTTGTAATCCCAGCACTTTGGGAGGCTGAGGCAGGATGGTGGCTTGAGGCTAGGAGTTCAAGACCAGCCTGGGTAACATAGTGAGATGCCGTCTCTGTTACAAAGACCTAAAAAAAAAAAATGAGCCAGCATGGAGGGTGTGCACCTAAGGTCCCAGCTACTCAGAAGGCTGAGGTGGGAAATTGCTTGAGTAAGGGAGGTTGAAGCTGCTGTGAGCTATGATGGAGCCACTCCACTGCACTCCAGCCTGAGTGGCAGAGAGCCAGCCTGTCGCAAAAACAACAAAAAATATAGTATTCACAGAATGCAAAACCTGCACACGCAAGGCCAGCTTTTCATAGACGTGGCTTCTGCAGGGCACTGGGGGACTTGAATACGTGCAGATTTGGGTACAGGAGGAAGGGAGGAACTGAAACCAATCCCCTGCACGTGCCAAGGGACAACTCTATTTCTATGTAATAGCAGGAGGTGTAATTCACAGAAAATACTGACAAACATTAAATCGAGAGATGGCTTATGTCGGGGAAATCTGACTAGGCTGTCTCAAATGCTTTGTAATCGAAGAAGCACTATTATAACAATGACACTAGGTAGGAAAAAAAAGTCTTATCACACGACATAGAATTCTCTGACTACATTGCTGTCTGTGCGCATTTTCACAATCATCATCAAAAGCAGAGCTGGTCTTCCCATGGGAGGTTAAACAGGTGAGAAGAAATAACCAGAGGGAATATGGGAGAAAACAAACAACAGAATTCAAAACACAGGCCTGAGGGGCCGGGCACGGTAGCTCACGCCTATAATCCCAGCACTGTGGGAGGCCGAGGCAGTAGATCACTTGAGGCCAGGAGTTCAAGACCAGCCTGGCCAACATGGTGAAACACTGTCTCTACTACAAATACAAACATTAGCTGGGTGTGGTGGCAGGCGCCTGTAAGCCCAGCTACTCGGGAGGCTGAGGCAGGAGAATCACTTGAACCCGCGAGGCGGAGGGTGCGTGAGTCGAGACTGTGCCACTGCACTCCAGCTTGAGACAAGAGAGTGAGATTCTGTCTCAAAAAAACAAAAAACATAGGACTGAGACGAAGAGAGAATCCTAATGTTTCAGGCAAAATAAGTCAAAATTATTAAAATGTATTGTTACCTTTTGTTAAGATATATTCAGCGTGTTCCATCAGACTGTGAAGGTATATCTCGAGTTCAAGAAGGTAGTGGCTCTAGTAGGCATCTGACTAGAGAGAGGGGTTGATTTTTTTATCCTCATTTTCAGATGAAGAAATTGGAGCTGAAGGTCAGCCAGGCAGGGGTCAAAAACCGTGCCCAGTCCGGAGGACACAACAGGGAGGTCTTTCCTTGAGAGGAGGCCCCTGGCCAGTCCCAAGCCGTGTTCCCAGATCTCCTTGTTCTCCTTTCAGAACTTCCTCTTCTCCTTGGTTAGAATTAAACACAGTGGTGGAGGCCGGGTGTGGCGGCTCATGCCTGTAATCCCAGCACTTTGGAAGGCGGAGGTGGGCGGATCACCTGGGGTCAGGAGTTCGAGACCAGCCTGGCCAACATGGTGAAACCCTGTCTCTACTAAAAATACAAAAATTAGCCAGGCATGGTGGTGTACGCCTGTAGTCCCAGCTACTTGGAGGTGGAGGCAGAACTGCTTGAACCTGGGAGGCAGAGGCTGCAGTGAGGAGACTGAGCCACAGTACTCCAGCCTGGGCGACAGCGAGACTGTCTAAAAAAAAAATAAACTGATGAGAAAAATAAAAATAAACACAGTGGTGGCATCACTGACTTCTTGTGTCAGCTTCTGTTGAGAGCAAATTCTGACATGTATGAGAAATCACACTGTTTACTGACAGGCGGCGAGGAATACCTCGTCAACCCCGCAAAGCAGAAAACTGCTTAAAGGATTATAAAGCAGTAACCAATAGGAGTATGTCTCACACCAGATGAATCAGTTCTTTGAACACAGGATGTGTGACCCTTTCCTTTGCTCTATCTAAAGAATGCTTTCTAGATCGTCTTTAACCTATCCTAAACATACACCAGGTGCCTGGTTAGTTTACCTTTAACCAATGAAAGAACACAGAGCATCGGCTTGTAAAACTTGTCACTGGAAGGTAGAGAGTAAGTATGTGGATCAGAGTCTGCTCTGGGCTCTCAGCTGGAAATGCCGCGAGACCCCTGGTGCTCCGCTCTGAACCCACCTTTTGCTTCCCATCTCTGTGCCTGTTTCTTAATTCCTTCAGCGCTGCATGGGTTGGGGTCTCCACGGCTGAGCTGGCCTTGGCAAGCTTCCCCAGGGCTGAGCCATCTCTCTTATTCAACATGTCCCCTCCAAAGCCCAGCACGAAGTATGTGCACGGTTAATACCACGTCAGACCCTCTGAACATCCTGGGTTGAAGAAGCATTAGAGGGCAGCTCTTCCAGGAGCGAAGTGAGCACTCTCCATTCTGTGCCCACATCTGAGTGCCCAAAGTGGCCAGCAGTGGCTGCAGTGGGCCGTGGAGGTGCCTGTGTGCCAATGGCTCCCTATGTGACACAAAATCATTTCCCTCATCTGCGCATCAAGAGAGAAAAGCATGTCCACCTCCTGCACTCCCTCCTCCAGCAGGCTGAGACCAAGCTGCTGCCCGGCAAGCCGGCTCCTAGGCTGTTCCTCAGGCCAGATGGGACCTGGGGAGTGAATCCAACTTTGAGATGGAAGGTATAGTGAGCTGACATTAAAACAACCACATCTAGGACAGGTATGGCGACTCACACCTGTAATCCCAGCACTTTGGGGGGCTGAGGCGGGAGAATCACTTGAGGTCACAAGTTCTAGACCAGCCTGGGCAACACGGTGAAACCCCAGCCCTACTAAAAATACAAAAAGTAGCCAGGTGTGCCTGTAGTCCCAGCTACTCGGGAGGCTGAGGTAGGAGGATCTCTTGAGCTGAGGGTGCCCAGGTTGCATGAGCTGAAATCACGCCACTGCTCTCCAGCCTGGGTGACAGAGCAATATCCTGTCTCAAAAGACAACAAACAAAACCCAACCACATCTTAAAGGAAAGCGGCTAAGATTCAGGTGGTTGGCTACAGGTGCACGGGCTGCCGGGCCATGCGTGGCCACCAACGGAACAGAAACATAGACTGGCTCAAGATGGGTCCCGCTCCTCGTGAGTCCCTGCCACGCTCACCTGCAGGTGGCACAGGCAGAGCCAGACTGAGCAGCGGGTGGGCCAGTGGGGTCCCTTTCTGCACAACCCCCTCCTTCCGTCACACTGTCCTCCAGCCCCGACTCGGTCGCCTACCCTGCTGGGCCTTTCCTGGGGTTCAGAAGCCTCCTTTCTTCAGGACCTAGATCCCTGCAAGCAGGCTGCACTCTCACCCGGCAGACAGGCCCCGTGTGGGGCAGGCCTCACTGTGGGGGCTCCGACCCTGTGATGCAGGACCCACGGCAGCAGTTGTGGGAGGAGGGCGGGGCGCTCTCATGTTCGGATCCTGTCAGCAGAACTGGCGGCACAGGCGCCATTTACTAAACCAGAGGCAGGTGTGGGAATGCCCAAGGGAGGAGCAGTGCCCTGGGGGCCCGTCGCCACCCAGGCTGGAAGAGGCAGCAGGCACGTCACACAGCCCGAAAGCTCCCTGGGAGAGTGCCTGATGGGCAGGAGGTGTGAGCCGGAGCCCAGCTCCCCAGCACCCCCTGCTCCCTGAGTGCCACTGGTCCCCTGACTTTAACTTCCAGTGCCTCTGAGCTAAACGAGACTGGGAGCAAAATCCCCCTATGATTTGAGAATTATAATTGAGAAATGACTTTTTTGTTTTGTTTGAGATGGAGTCTCGCTCTGTCACCAGGCTGGAGTGCGGTGGTGTGATCTCGGCTCACCGCAACCTCCGCCTCCCAGGTTCAAGTGACTCTCCTGCCTCAGCCTCTTCAGTAGCTGGGACTACAGGCGTGCACCACCACACCCGACTAATTTTTGTATTTTTAGTAGAGACGGGGTTTCATCATGTTGGCCAGGATGGTCTTGATCTCCTGACCTTGTGATCC
Organism: Cacajao melanocephalus; assembly: GCA_963573385.1. Classification (NCBI taxonomy): domain Eukaryota; kingdom Metazoa; phylum Chordata; class Mammalia; order Primates; family Pitheciidae; genus Cacajao; species Cacajao melanocephalus. The sequence goes on from CAUYLG010040961.1 coordinate 45,277, forward strand.
GCCTACCTTGGCCTCCCTAAGTGCTGGGATTAGAGGTGTGAGCCACCATGCCCAGCCCAGAAATGCCTTTTAAGCACAGAATGTTTTACTTTGCTTGCCTGGAACCTTTGTGCAAAAAACTGGATGATCTGTGAGAGTAAATACATTTCACTTCAGAAACAGCACGTTTTAGGAAACACCGAAAAGAAAGGTGCAGTGGGGTCTACACCCAGAATGGAGTGTGCGATGCACAGGACAGCAGGAGGGCCTCTGCCAGCCCAGGTCCAGGACGCGGGGTTCAGGGTGCCGAGGGGGTCGACGCAGCTTCCACTGCAGAACGGGGTGACCACAGATCAAGGCAAATCACACAAGTGGATCAAAAAAAGTTTATTCTGAATTCTTTAATTAAAAAAAATCATACCTATGAGGTGTGCTACAGGAATTCGGATACAGGAAGTTGCATATAAAACCCAACCTCACTGCTCATCGCGGTAAAGCAAGGATGATGAGAAACGCACCTCGGGAGCAAAAACGCGCGCTTCACGAGCACTGTGCGACCCGGGCCCCGGGACATCTCCACACTGCCCACCTGACGGCATGACGGGACTGGTCCAGCCTCCCGGCAACTCAGGAAGGAGGTGAGTTTCCCACAAAGTGAGTGCCCACAAATGCCAGGACAGCAGTGTCCCAGAGCTTGGGGGGGGGCCTCGGGAGGAACACTAACTTATCTGCACTTCACACTCTCTAGCCTTCAACTGATCAAAAGCTACCGTAATTGAACAGGGTATTTTGGCAAAAATACTCCACCCCCATTGATGGGAGGAGTGTTCCTAGCGGCTCACAGCAGAGCAGGTACTGCCTTTCCTCCCAAGGCGGAGAGGCAGTGCTGCAACATGGCACACGCACTGTCCCAGGCTGCCCGGTGGCCCAGAGACCATCTGGGTGATGGTCGAGCATCAGCCTGTATGAAAACCCAGGGCGGGACGCAGACCTCAACTGCACTGTGAGTCCCGATCCAGAGACAAGCGAAGCAGGGAGGATTTCCAGGACTCAGTGACACTGTGCGGTGGGGGCAGGAGGTGCTCCCAGCAGCCGTCCTGGTGACCTGGGCATCAGGAGATGGGCACAGGAGAAATATTAGGGTCTCTGCTAGCAGTCACCTGATTCTGCAGGCTGTCACGGTATGATACAGACAGGATTTCCCATCTGGCGTGGCAGCTCCTGTGCTCTGGGTGACTCAGTTCCGTGCTAACCTCCATCAGACCCGTCCCTCTCCTCTCAAACACCGAGAATCTAGAGCAGCCAGGTCGTCTGGGACAGTGGTTCCTGCCCGCCTGCTGCAGGGCCGACCTGAGGTCCCGTGCTTGTCCTGGGAGGTCCTGACTGCACTTGACGGGCATGAGGGCGACACGCACTCAAGAGAATGCGAGCTCCCTGAAGGTGCCACGTGTGACGGTCAATTTGGCCAAAAAGAAAAAAAAATTGATGCATAAAACCAATGACCAAAGTCCTCCTAAAGAACGTGATTATAATATATTAGCAAATTCTGTGGCGTAAACATTTTCAAAAGCATCAGCAAAAGTATTAAATATAAAAGCAATGTGTATATTCCCCTCCCCACCTTCCAGGAAAAAAAACAAAAAAAAGAACAACAACAACAACAAAAAAAAGAAAGAAAAACCCAAAACCTAAAAACCAAGGAAGGCCTGATCTGTAGCGTGAGGACCCGGGGCGCAGCTCCGGGGTTGGGGCCGGCCCTACTGCCGCAGCTCCACGTAGTTGGCCGGGAAGAGCCCGTACCGGCCCTTGCACACCCCACGCCACCAGCCGTCATCAATCATCTCGATGTTGGTGATGATGTCGTCGGGGTCAAATGAGATCTCATCGTCGCCCGCTGCGGAAGAACAGAGAAAGATGCTGAGTGCAAGCGTTTTCTGGCCTGCCAGAAAAAAAGGGTGCAACCCAGAGTGAGCTCCCAGGCAACCTGCTAGGAGGAGATGCCTCCTGAGGAGATGCCAGCACTGCAGAGGCTCCTACTGCCTCTCCTGGGCCGCCATGAGCCAAGCGACTACAAAGACACACAGAGCCCTTCACACAGAACACTGACCCACCCAGACCCCTTCCTCAGGAGGCTTCCACCACATCACTCCACCCCCGCCCGCCCTCCCTTCCCTTCTCTCCCTGGCAGACACATCCGTGGAGGGGGCAGGGAGAAGGGCTGTCCAAGGTCACGGGGGTGTGGAGGGACGGGCGGGGGACACCTGGAGAGAAGCCCAAGGTGATGGCTGAGATGGGATTGGAGGGCGAGAGCCAGGTGATGAGAATCCACGCACAGGTGCCAAGACGCCAGACACACTGACACGCGTGCACGGGAACGCACGTGTGCAGAAGGGACTGAAGGCGGATGGCCAGTGCTCACTCATGTTAGCTTATGGTAGAAGGCCAGCTTTCGTGCTGACAGAAAGAAATGGGAAGCACTTGGAGGCAGCGGCTGGGGGTTCTGGGGAATCCCAGAGATGCTTGTCAACTGCAGAGGGGTGGTGGTGACTTTGCGGACAGAGGGACAGGTGGATGCCTAGCAGAGAGCTCCACCGCGTGCTCTCCACAGCCACCGCCACCAGAGCATGGCTCACCCTGGCCCTGAGGAAACACGGGGCGGGCGGATGAGGCCAGCGCAGAACTGAGGCTGCTCTTAAACCGCCAAGGCCGCAAAGGGAACTCGGGAACGAGCAGGCCACACGGGGAGCTGGTGGCCGGGGCAGGACAGGCAGGAACGTGGTCTCCAATATCAAGGCATCTGCATGGCCCCCTCACCTCAAGGGTGGGGCGTCCCTGTGGGACATCGTCCTTGGCTTGGGAAACTTGCTGAAGTCTTTGGGGGTGGCAGGCACCCTGCAGCTCTCCCAGGATTCCGAGAGTACTAAGGATAACGGGGCTGTGTGTGTGCAGAGACAGAATCCGGGAGAGCGACATGAGTGTTCTTGGTAGTATGCCTGCAGCTTTTCTATACCTCTGAAATCATCTCAACATAAATTATTCATCAAAGTAAAAGCAACGCTGGAGAAGCGATTCTCAGGAAACAAGCAGAGGCGGGCGCCACCACCCAGGCCTCCCCTCCGAGCGCGAGCCACTCACCAGCCTGGTAGTCGTACAGGGCGACGGCTGTGATCCCCAGGTCGTTCTCGTACTCGTCGTAGGTGCTGTCCTCTAAAAGAAAGCCAGGACAGAGCTGAGCAACACAAAGTCCCACACCGGTCCCAGCATTCTCAAGCTTTAGACGACATTTCCTAAGATTCTGTCCCAAGGACACAGGATGGCAGCCGAAGCCCTCCCTTCCTCTGCCCCTGTCCACCAGTCCCCGGCACAACGGGGATCTTCCTGGGACCCAGTACCGGAGGTGCTGCCCCAAATGTGTCTAGAGCACTTCTCGGCCAGGGCAGGAAGACCCTGCAAGCAGGCGAAAAAACCCAGGCTCCTTGCAAGGACACCATAGGCAGGCGAGGGTGTCCCAGGAACTTCCTGCCCTGGGAAGGGTGCTGCAGGTGGAGCCCCAGTACCTGCAGGATAGCGGCCCGGGACCTCCGCGCTCTCATAGACCGCCTCCGTGGTGTAGGCCAGGCCCTGCTGGCTGCCGGCCTCTCGGTAGTCAGCGGCCTCCACGCTATACACGGGCTCCGGCTCTGGCCCGCTCAGAGGACCTCTGTAGCTCATCTCTGCCTTGAAGGAAGCCGCGTCCTGGGGAAGGAAGGGTCACACGCACATGGCACAGGGCCCCTGCAGGCTTCTAGAGAGCAGCAGCTGCACTGCCACAGCCAACAGAAACCCACAGGCTGTCTCATTCTTAGCCCCAGCCAAGACTGAGAAACAGACCCAGGAGAGGAAGGCCAGGCCGGCCAGCATGTTCACCATGGCAGCGAGTGCTGGGAGGACCATGCATTTCCTTCCGGATGATCCGGTCCTCACCCCTGCTGCACTCCCCAGTCCTGCAGTGACCACATCCACACAGCATGTTGGGAGACATGCCCCTACCTGTGCTGCTGCCTGGGGGTAGAGCCTGTCTTTGTTCAGTTAATTTGGCTGATTTCTTTTTTTAGGCCTCCATCTCCAAGGCCACACAAGGCACCCTTGGGCTGAGTAGCCACCCTCCGCCCTGTGCTGCCCGGCCCTGGCCCTGCCTGACAGCAGCTTCACCACATGGCTCCAGAGCAGCCGAGCCCGCAGACAGGGCTCTGCCCTGAACAAATCCTCTCTGCAGAGTCTCGTAAGGGCATCGCCAAAGAATCCCATTCTGCTACAAAGGTGCGCAGTGGAACGCCTCTTTATTCCTAATTGTCACTGCAGCTTCTCAGCCCTAACGAAATTTCTGAACCGCTTATCACCGATGGTGGCTTTAATCAATGTTTCTGACCAGGGTCCACCTGATGTCACTGGCATATGTGACAGAAAGCAATGCAGACAGCTCAGAACTGTGCACCCAGGAGCTCTTGTAGGAGCCGGTGGCAGAGAGCTGGCTCACCAGGGAGAATAACTAGGCAGGAAGAGCAACTCCACCCTCGGCGCAGGCACCAGAAACCACGCAAGGGCTGAGCTGAGCAGGAGGGGCAGGCCACCGGAACCTTCTTGTGGCAGATAGCCCTGGCTGCCAAGGGGAAGATCTAGAGGGGGCCAATTCCCGACAAGCTGCAAGGCTTGGCCCACAACATCCCCCAGGCCCTAGCAGGGTTAAGGGCAGAAGGCAGCAGCAGCAGCACAGCTGAGGGACAGTTGGGTGGTGATGAGGCCATGGCCAGCAAGGCCCAGGCCCCAGACCCTGCCCGCCTCCAGGGCTCTCTCTGGGCTCCTGAACTGCCACGGACTGGGGTGTGCACCCCCTGTAACTCAATGGCTCCTGGGTGAGGACAGATGAATTCCAGACCACGATGATGGCCATGGGATGGAGAAGGGGCTGCCTTCTCTATCCAGGAGAGGTGGTTATAGGCGGAGGGTGTGGTTAGCACCGAGGTGCTGGCAGGGAGGAGCCCTGAAGTCAGGGTCGGATGGGGCATCAGCAGGCAGCTCGGTAACTCACAGACGAGGACCCGTGAGGGGGTCAGCAGTATAGGGAGGGCCGGACAGCGCGTCTGCAGACACACTCAGGAGGGGCTGCAAGGTGGAAGAGCGGAATGGGGCACGCACAGAACGCAGATCGCTCGGAAGGCAGGAGCTCAGTGCCAAGGGAGGGCGGCACTGCCAGAAGGGAGTGTGGTGGCATCCAGCACAGCAGAGAGAAAGTGGGGTGAAGACCCCCCATCTGATTATGTGGCAGCAGGTGACCTCAGCGGGGACTGCAGTGAAGTGGCCAGATGGCAGCAGCTGCAGAGGGGTGAGAGTTCACCACAGGGGCCTGCACAACTGTCCCGACAGCACCGGGGCACGCTGCCCACCCCTAGGCAATGCCGGCCCACGCCGCTCCGGCCCGGAATGCAGCGATGCTCTCGATGGCCATGCAGTGCTGCTGGCCTCAAGGGCTTCCTCTGCTACCCAAACAGGACCTGGTCTCTGGCAGTAAGTCACGCCGGTTTAGACACCAAAGACACCAACCTCATAGACGGGGCTCGTAGGCAGCCTCTCCTCAGCCGGCTGAGGTGGGGGTGACGAAGGGGGTGTCTGTGTTTTGGCTCTGGCTTGCTCCTGTGAAAACAAACAGCAATCAGAATGCTGCCATGCCGCTCTGCACTGTCACACCTGCCATGTTTCAAAAGATTGCACCCAGGCTCTAGACACACTCTGGGGGAAGGAGCAGAAAATACCCATACCAAGGCTGAGCCGGAGCACCAAGCCTCAGATCCCTCAGCACTCAGGCCCAAGGCTGAGTCGGAGCACCAAGCCTCAGATCCCTCAGCACCCAGGCCCAAGGCTGAGCTGGAGCACCAAGCCTCAGATCCCTCAGCACCCAGGCCCAAGGTTGAGCTGGAGCACCAAGCCTCAGATCCCATCAGCACCCAGGCCCAAGGCTGAGCCAGGACACCAAGACTCAGATCCCTCAGCACCCAGGCCCAAGGCTGAGCTGGAGCACCAAGCCTCAGATCCCATCAGCACCCAGGCCCAAGGCTGAGCCAGGACACCAAGCCTCAGATCCCTCAGCACCCAGGCCCAAGGCTTAGCCGGGACACCAAGCCTCAGATCCCTCAGCACCCAGGCAGGATCAGAGGGGCAACTGTGCTCTGAGGCAGAGATCACACAGCCAGTGACGCGACAGTGCCAGGACTGGGCCACGGCTCATGTCTCACCCACACGCGATTAGACAAGTTAGGCAGATTTGGAAGCCTAAGTTGATGCTGCAATGGGTTGAGACTTTGGGGACCTTAAAATGGGCTGAGTGTGTCTGCATATGGGATGGACATGAATCTTTAGGGGCTGAAGGATGAACTGGGGTAGAATAATGGCCTCTCAAAGCTGCTGACATCCCATCCCTCAGACCCCACGGGGAGGGACTCTGTGTGTGATCAAACTACGGGTTCTGCGAGGGGGAGATCTCTGGACTGTCTGGGTGGACCCAATATAATCAAAGGTCCCTCAAGGCGCGGAGCAGGAGTGTGAGGACAGGGGTGGTGACGATGACAGCAGAGGCTGGAGACGGAAGGACGGGGCCGCGGGGCCACCAGGTGAACACAGATCTGCTGACATCTGTGAGGACTTCTGGCTTCCAGAGCTGTAGACACTAGAGCTGTGCTATCTGTGTGGTGGTGCCTACGGCAGCAACAGGAAACTCACTGACAGCCTACGGGCTCCAATGCCGGACGCCGAGTCTGAGGGTGAGGTGGCAGGCACAGGCACACTGGCTAGGGAGCCGCCCAGCATGATCTGAACCCCGTGTGTCCAGTGCAAACCTCCCCCTCCTCTGCCCCTGCAGGCTGCCTCACTCTAACGGGAACAATGGTGGTGCTGTCTTATCTCATTGAAGAAAAAACCACCCCTGGTCTCGAGATTCTCGCACGGTTCCTGTCATCTATGGCCTTGCCTGACCCCAACAGGACAGTTGTAAATTCCCACATTACCTGGTGCCATCCACAGGTTAAACACATGAAGTACCATGTGCTGTGTGGCCTTGCAGCGGCAGGGCCTGGGGCGGGCGGGAGAAGCCCAGGCTTCCAGACAGGCTGGGCCTACCCCCCACTGCATAGGCCCCAGCTTTAGAGCCACGCTTGGTAATGTCACACACACATCTGTAGGCCCCAGGCTCTATTCGCAGCCCCCAAATCCAGCTGAGCACAAGGAAATTCCTTGCCGGCGGCCAGGCTAGACCCAAAGCCACCCAGGCTAGACCCAAAGCACCCAGAGACAGGTTTGTGCTCTGCCCCCGCCAGGGGTGCACTTCTGACATCTCTCTGGGGGTGCTTCTCCGCAGCACAGGGGCCTGGGTGAGTGGGGGGCTGTGCGGCTGAGCAGAAGCAGGGCCCAGAGAGTAGGTTGCCTCTGCACAGAGTCCCCTCCAAACCCCAAAATTCCACCTGGGAAAGAAGGGGCTTCTGGATGGGGAGGAGTGAGAAGAGACTCAGGCTGACATTTGGACAGGAGCTCCATGGAGGAGGAAGCCAACACGACTCTGCTGTCAGCTAGGGGACAGAGGGCAGGGCAGGCTGGCGGGTCCTGGGGCTGGGCCAGCAAGGCCAGGGTGGGGCTAGGCGGCTGCCTGGAGCATCTTGGCCAGAGACTCAGCTTCTATGTGGCTGCAAGTTACAGGTGCCTTAAAGGAGGGCCTTAAAGGAGAGTTAAGCATGCCTTCCAAGGAAAACCCAGCCTGGCCAAGAAAGAACAGACCCTACCCAGGCCCCAGAGCCCTCAATCCCCTCAGCTCTGGTCCAAGACAGAGCGCACGGTCCAGCCAACTCCTCGCAGCTCACCTCCAGCTTCCTCCTGGCCTCTTCCTGCTCCTGCCGCTCCTTAGCCATCCGCTGAGCTCTCTCCGCTTCCGCCTTCCGCCGGTCCTCCTGCTCTTTCTCCTTAGCAAGGTTTTCAAAGTTAGCTCTGATGTTACTTGTTTTGCTGGTCACTATAGAGGAAGGACATGTGGCTTCAGCACACCAAAAACATGGCTCCTGGACAAGAGCCCCACACCAGGCGGCCTCCCCAGAACCAGTCATTTCCCTGACCCCCAAGGAGGGAAAGGTTCTTGCAAATGCAGGCTCAGCCCACTGGCCTGGAGCCAGCACTGGGCGCCTGCCACAGGACACTGAGCACCTGGTGCGACTGGCGATCCCCCTAAGCTTGGCACCAGGAAGATTTCTAAACAAGACGGCATCTTTACCGCCACACTCACAATTTTCAATAAAAACAACCAATTTCCCTTAAAGATGTGTGACCCTGATAAAGCAGTTAAAGGTGCCAATGTATACTGAAATTGATGTATATTGAATGTAGTAAATCTCAACCACTGAGTATATTTTTTGATATTCTGTGTGACAAAAATGGACACACTTTGGGAGGTTGAGGCAGGAGGACTGCCTGAGCCCAGGAGTTTGAGACCAGCCTGGGAACCATAGTGAGATCCCAGATCTATTAAATAAAATAATGAAAATTTAAGTCAAAAGCGGGGAAGACACATGAGCCACCCCTGCTGTGTACAGGACTGTAGGGGCTGTCGCCCATCTTAAGGAACACAGATGCAACTGTTAGGGCTGCAAGGTGACTGTTTTCTCACGGAATACCGTTGTCTCCTGAAATAACAACTGACAGACAAACCACGGTCATGCGAAGCTGGGTATCTGGCAGCAGTTTTCTCCCAAGTGAATGAACTAAGCCTACTGTGTCAGGAAAAATTACTGTAGTGTTTGTTGCCAATGGGAAAACGCCAGCTTTCAAGTAAAAGAATTTTGAAAAATGGGAAGCTGCCACACGAACATGACAATTTCCACTTAGCCTCTGCTGATGAGGTTGACGATGACAGCAAGTGTGATTTTTTTGGTACTGTATAACGAGAAAAGTGTCCGCAACTGGAAGATGAGCGTTAACTCAAGAGATCCAGCACCTTCCAAACGACCAACACGTGGTGCTGCCCGAGCATGCTGGGGAAGCGAGCCCCTCACAGGGCCAAAGGAGCCGGCCTGCAGGAAGACTACCATCTGCCAAGCCTGGGTGGCACCGCAGGAGGACACCCTCACTGCCCTCAAGGCTACAGATGCTCCTCCCTTTCCCAGCCGAAGTCCCAGGTGATCCCACATGTTGTCCCTAAACAACATCACATCGACAGACTGCAGAGGCAGACGTGGGAACGCAGCCGTCATCTATTAAGGAGACTGACAAAAAACCAAACCATGCCACTCTTCTCACTAAGTGCTGGGATTATAGGCACGAGCCACTGGGCACGGCCAGCTATTATTATTTTTTTGAGAAGGAGTTTTGCTCTTGTCGCCCAGGCTGGAGTGCAGTGGCACAATCTTGGCTCACTGCAACCTCCACCTCCTGGGTTGAAGCAATTCTCCTGTCTCAGCCTCCTGAGTAGCTAGGATTACAGGCACACGCCACCACGCCTAGCTAATTTTTATATTTTTAGTAGAGACAGGATTTCACTATGCTGGCCAGGCTGGTCTCAAACTCCTGACCTTAGGTGATCCATCTGCCTTGACCTCCCAAAGTGCTTGGATGACAGCCGTGAGCCACTGCGCCTGGCTCTAGTTTTATTATTTTTAAGTGAATTGATTTATAACTTTCCAGTGGGTGTGGTGGCTCATGCCTGTCATCCCAGCCCTTTGGGAGGCTGAGGCAGGTGGATCACTTGAGCACAGGGGTTCAAGACCAGGTCTTTCTCTGTGAGACCTCGTCTCTACTAAAAATAAAAAAAATTAACTGGGCACGGTGGCATTCGCTTATAGTTCCGGCTACTTGGAGGCTGAGGCAAGAGGACTGCTGGAGCCCAGGAGACGGAGGCTGCAGTCCTGCCTGGTTGACACAGCAAGACCCTGTCTCAAAAGAGATAAATAAATAAAACATTCCTCTAATTTCTAATATAGTAAGTGTCATCAAATACATCAAAGTCTTGGGGGTTCTCACTAGAAGCCAAAGTGTCAAAGTGTCCTGGGCCCTCGAACTCCAAGAACCACGGACCCACGGCCCCCGCAGTCAGGCAGTGGTGGCTCTCTGCGTCCTGGGTTAAATTTAGCACTCGCTTTCACATATAATATTCCCCAACTACCTGATTCTCCCGGGCATGGCCCACTTCTGACTCTCATTGTGTGCCCGGCACAGAAAAGGCAGGTTTCCAGCTACCTCGTCAAGGGCCCAAGAACCAGCAGCGGAGACAATGTCTGCTGTCACTTGCACACAGACATCATGACATCCTCCTCCTGTCACAGCTGCGACCGAGTGGCGCAGGGAGCCGGGCAGGCCCCAGCTGCTCCTGGAAGCTGGGCCCTTGTGATGTGCACTTAACCCCCATCCTTGCTTTGGGAAGAGCCCCTCGATTGGATCTCACGTAAAGAGCTGTACACCACAGCACGTCTGAAAGGTAACTCTAAACCTCTGCAGGTGAAACAGGATCTTCACCAAAAGGATCATTTTCCAAAAACACACAGCAACAACCACACTTTCTACTAGTGGTGCGTCTGCTCCTGGCTCTGTTTCACAACTGTCCTTCCCCTCAGTGTTTTCCTGGGAAACCACGCGGTGCTCCTGGGATCAGCCGGGACTCACCAGCTTCAACAGGTACCGTCTTCTGGTAGGCAGAGGACACCTGGGCGACATCCTCAAAGGTTGAAGCATTCTGTGGAAACAGGAAGTGGGCATCAGGAAAGCAGTTTTCCCTTTCCTCCACGCCCTGTGATGGCTCCTACCAGATGCAAATGCCTTCCCCAGATCTTCCCAAAGGCCCAGCCACATAGCCCAGAGCGCTCAGCGTGGCCTCTCGGTTCTGCACATTATCTGAGGCATGAAAACTATTACCAACCACATTTGCAGGCGATCATGAGTCAGCATTAGCATAAGAAATGTATCTCCATCTGCTCTGTCATAAACCAACTCTGGGATCAGCTTCAGGCCTTCCCCACCCTCCCTCGTCACACAGAGGTGTGAGCATTTGCAGGAAGCAGAAGAGGCTGGGGACAGGCGCAAGCCTCGGTGGCGCGTCCCCCGCACTTCCCAGTGGTGCAGTCACAGCTTTCTGCTCTGTAGGGACGCACCTCTCATCTGAGCAAACAACGACGATGGCTCTTAGGTGCTGACTCGGGCACAGACTGGCAGGGCTCGAGGAGACCAGCGGCCGTGCCCAGGTTCACTGCAGGTTTCACCACCTCTGATGAGGACCCCTGAGGCTCAGAAGCCACCACAGCCCCCACCCCACGGCCCCTTTCTGCCCAGCACCTCCTGCTCGCCCCCATTCCTGGCCCACCCCTCCTCCCTAGGACTCTGCTCCCTACTCCTGTCGGTCAGCTCCAGGGTCCACTCCATGTCCCCCGAGCCGCTCACACCTGTTCAAAGGCAAGGCCATCGGCCTTACTGGGTCCCATTACCCATCAGAACCACTGGAGACATCGCCTCACCGTCAGGGGACGACCTCACCTCACAGCCTGGGTTGTAGCCCCAACCCCAGGATGTGCTGGGACCCGGGCAGTTACGTCACCCTCTCTAAGCCTGGGGCTCAACTGCACAGCAAACCGAGAGAGAGAAGCACCACTCCCTCCTGGATTAAAGACAAGAACCCCAAAGGCAGCACCCCTACGCTGCCTCCCCATGTGCTCACAAGCGGTCACCGCCAAACCATCAATGTTGACCACAGACACCCACAGCACAGGCAGCCCCTCAGGTTCCAGCCTCAAACCTACAACCTGTGGCCCACCCACAGAGGGGCTCATTCCCTCCACCCGTCCCAGCGCCTTGCAAGGTCCCTGCCACCTCTGGGTCCCCTGCCCAGTGTCCTCTGACCGCATGCCTACTCCCCCTCCCCACTCTGCACGCACAGCGGGCCCAGCGGCAGCCCTACCCAAGCTGTCTCTCACTGACACCCACATCCGCTCCTCCCAGTTCTCCAGCTCCACAGTTGGCCCCATGTCCACCCCACATCCACCCAAAGCAGATTCCCGCACTGTCCCTTGCCTGCTAAACTTTTCAGGGTCGAGCACGTCACATAACGACGTGTAGAACGCTCTGTAGCATTCGACCCTCTCCAGGGCTGGCTCTAGCCCTCCTCCCCACCCTCCCTCTGCAGCTTGGCTCCTTGAGAACCTGCTGTGACTCCAGTCCCACCCGGGCCCACGCCTCACCCTTCTGTGGTCTCCTGAGCTTTCGCTCCTGGTGAACTCCCAGCTGCCCTCAGAAATGAGCCCCAGTGACCGCTCCCTGGGGACCCCAGCCCAAACACCTGCTCTGCCTGCCCATGCCGCCGAGCCCACATCAAGAGTCCCTGGATGGCACCGTGTATGGTCAACTGCAAGGCAAGGACTGACCCTGCCACCCATGACCGCCAGCCATGCACAGGAGCACGCAGTGTGGAGTCTGACTCTCCATGAGGCTGAAGACAGGAGACAAGGCATCGTCACACAGGCAGCGCCGGCTGCCAGCAGGGCAGCCCCACACGCAGTCTAACACACTCAGGTTCCAACCTGATTTACTGTTAAGAATTTAAGTTCAAATGGACGTGAGCCCTCGAGGCCCTCACCGCTCATGTTAAACACCTGGGTTCCCGTGGCAGCCCAGCCGTCCACTGCTGTGCCGCAGCCAGGTGCTGAGCCTGCCTGGCCTGCGGCCCCCAGCTAGGAGGTGGGCCAGTGCCAGTCCTATCCCACAGTGTGGCCATGAGGAGCACAGGACTGTCCGAGTCAGTCATCGCTGCCGCTACCACCACCACGATGGAAATCACGTGCGTAGATGGCCAGTGCTGTGAGCCACGCACACCCAGAAGACACCAAGCTCCAGGTCTGAATATTTACCTTATCCATCCGATCCTTCTGTACCCCATACTTCCCGCCGAATCCTTTGGAGTAGTCTGAAACGTGGCAAAACACAACACTTACTGTGAGGTGGAGGCGAGCGTAGGGCTGACCGCGGGCGCATGCAGACAGATCCAGAGACAGCCCAAGAAGGTGCGCCACAGCGGGAGAAACGACAACAACCAAGCGAGGCTTTACTTGCAAGGCAAGCTTTGCTTCCACCCAAGGTCGTGCGCCGCAGGCAGGGGGAAGCCGAGCACAGGCCAGGGGCAGGCCTCAGCATTCCCTGGGAGGCAGGAGGGGTAGGAGGGGCAGGAGGGGCGGCGGGCGACAGGCTGAGGGAGCTGAGCCGAGCAAAGAAGGCAGGGACAGGCCTTTGCAGCGCGCCACTTCAATAGCACAGTCTTCCGCACCAGCATGGGCTTATTCTCATCTGCTTCCTGTGCGCCTGCTCTACTGAGCGCTAAAAAGAGGCTCAATCGCAGTTTGTTCTCTTGCTTTTTAAAAGAAAAAAAAAATCCATGTGGAAACTCTACCAGCCAAACACTTCTGTTGCAGCAACACAGATCCACATGAAAGTCACACCGTCATGCAGAGTGAGGCCACGGAGAGCCACCGCCATCTCCATGCAGTCTGTGGGACCACCCAGGTATTCACCTGCCCACGCCTCAACACTGCTGTGCGTTTCTAACGCCGCAGCTGGGAAGGCTAGAATCTGCCCTGCAGGGTTAGGGAATGACTGTTTTTCCAATTACGTGTTCAGGTTCTAACAAGCAAGTCCAGATTCTGAAGGCAACAAAATCACTGCTCTAAGGAAGGGTGTGGAGCTGGCTTCACGCACACACCGTGTGGCTCTGTGTGGAGATGTCACACACACGGTGTCATCAAACGGAACAAACGAAAAACCTCCCACCCCTGGCCAAAAACACCACCACAAATGACACACAGAGACCACACAGGACACGCCTGTCTCCTGGGCCTTGCTGCTATGAAGCTCCTGGTCAAATGGCCAGTGGCTTGGTTGGAGCAAACACCTCTCTTGTCATCTGGAAGGCAGGAAGGCCTGACTCAGTGGCTCACAGCAGTCACATTAACGGCAGAACAGCCTCGGGAAGGATGCCGCTGGAGAGCGGAGATGCCCGGTCCAGAGACTGGATGAGTCATAGGGTTAGAAAGACAGCACCCACTCACTCACTGGCGCTTCCTGCCATACGCAGATCATAAGCTCACAGGGAAGAAAGCGAAGGGAACAGCTCAAAATCAGTGTCGCTCTAACAGACGTGGGTTTAAGTGAACAATGGCCTGACAGCTGACAGCTGGTGACACAGGAGGACCGTGTTGCAGGCGCTGACGGTGAGCCCTGAAGTCTGTGCTAGAAGTGGCTGCACGGGAGGGGAGGGGAGGTGGGAGGCTAGTGACAACTGTGCCTTGCTGAGACTCGTGCTTGGCCAGCTTCTCCTTGTAATCAAACCCCACAGCAGCAGAGTCCTGCCTCTCCGACTGAACACCGAATTTGCCTCCAAAACCAGTCTTATAATCTGAAAATCCACAAGCAACAGTGGGGAAAACAACCGAGAGAGAAAACAGTTGGGTTAGAGGTACATGAGCACGTGCAGAAGCAAACACTGTTTCCGGAAGGCAAGGGCTCTCCCGAGCTCACGGCCTTCAAGATCCAACCCCCAGGCTCAGTGCTGGCTCAAAGGTCAACGTTGAAGAATGAACTGAAAATCCAAACACTCAGCCAAGATCCGGAAACAGGCTAAGAACTGTACTTGAAATAATGCAGTCAAGGCACTCCAGGCTGTGCAGCTCATTCTGAGGGTCCTACCCACACTGCAGACGAGTGCGCATCTGCGTCCATGGGAGGAGAGGCCCTGCAGACTCGGAGGGTACCACAGCCGCCTCAGCCCTGCTCCTGCCTGTCTGAGGCCAGCTCGCACGGGGAGGGTTGCAGCCCTCTTAGCCTCCTTTTCCTAGGGATGGGGGACCTGACAAGAAAACACTTCCAGTTCAAAAGTAAGTATCTTCTGCTAAAAACTGCGGCCCACTTTATAGACAAGAAACCTGGACTAGGAGCACTGTTTCTCTTGCACCTCCCTGAAGGCAGAAGACAAGTGCATCCCGGAAGCGCTGCAGGCTTGACCCATGTCCCCACTCCTGGGGAAACCCAGCCCCCTGCTGCAGGCTTGAGCCGTGCTCCCCACCCCCAGGTAAACCCAGCTCCTGGGGCAGCACCCCCGTGTCAGTGGGGAGGGGTCGTGACTACCCTAGCTGGAGGATTTTTGGAACTAGGAGGCTGAGGGGGCACACGGGACAACCTCAAACAGTGAAGACACAACAACGTGCAGCAGGCACACGCAGACACAACACACAGCAACGGACCCAGCAAGTATAAAACAGGCTTCCAGAATCATCTCCAGTATGGGCAGAGTCAATGTACCTTTTTGGGATTCATGCAGCTGCAATTTCTCCTGGTGATCCCAGCCAAGGGCACATTTGTCTTGTCTGTCTGTCTGCACACCAAATTTTCCTCCAAACCCTTTCACATAGTCTATATGCACAACAAAAGGTCAGAACCCATCATTAACAGATAGCGTGGGTCACAGGTAAAAGTACGTTTTCAATAGTTAAATACACACGATTCACTCAATCAACCCTTGCCTTCCGGATCCCTGGTAATACTTTAGATAATATCCATGAAGAGGCCCTCTTTGGAGAGTGGCAGAAAATAACCTGGTCTATGGCCCCGGCATTGTGACTAAGCCAGACGGACCCCATGGAAGCTCCCACGCATGCAGCTCCTGCCTGCACCATGAGGCAGCACAGGCTCACACACACAACACAGACGTGCAGGGCGTGGCTGACATGATAAGCAATGCTGCTGGGCCAGAGTGTCAAACACGCTAAGGCTCCGAGTTCTGATTCAGCAGCTGCGTTTCTGGATTTGCCATCTATGTTAGGGGCTGTCAATAATGTTTTTTCTTTCCTGCCACATTAACAGCTGCTGCCTAGAGTGAGATAAAGCTGAAGACACCTTTCTGGGACTCGTGCTTCTCCGTTTTGCCTTGATACTCAAAGCCGACAGCGCTCTTATCCACTTTGTCCTTATCAATACCATATTTGCCACCGAAACCTTTGGAGTAATCTAAAAACAAACAAACAAAAAGAACGACTTAAAAAGGAGCAGTGAAATCAGTGGACATGCAAGTGTCTTAGCAGTTCTTAATACAGTATTTTATCATTCAATTTAAGAAAACACAAAAATCCCTCAGGTCCCATGTAGCACCACTGAATAATACAGACAATATTTAAACATGCTACTTATGTGTAATAACAGAAACAAAGACTGGTAGGCAGACGTGGGGGCGTGTGCCTACAGCCCAGCTACTCCGGAGGCTGAGAAGGGAGGATCGTTTGAGCCCAGGAGGCTGTCCATCCTGAGCAACATGGCAAGACTCCATCTCCAAGTTTCATCATTAACTATAAATTTAAAAAACAGGCCGGGCACGGTGGCTCACGCCTGTAATCACAACACTTTGGGAGGCCAAGGTGTGTGGATCACCTGAGGTCAGGAGTTTGAGACCGCTCTTAGCAGAAGAGGAGGCCCAGGGTCAAGCCTTTCAAAGGCCACTCTGTTTCACCAACTGAAGCAAGCAGAGGGATGCCAGGAAACAGGACACAACACAGAGCATCTTCCAGAAACATCAGTTCTACTCAAAATGAAGCCATTGAGCATGTCACTTTGATACCAAAACATGACTCTCTCGTGGACCCATTAAAAGCACAAATGCAGAGGCTCGAGGCCTGAGGCATCCTAGGAGCCCTATGCCTGCCCAGGCAGTCCGTGGTGCTCCCAGGCTCCCTGGAGTCACACATTCATGCGGCTTCCTGGAGCACGCGCTGCTCAGGACTGTGTGGCTGTGGCGTCAGGAAGCCGAGGAATGGATTGTTCCCAGGAAAGGGAGAGAGAGAGAGGGAGGAAGGAAAGCAGCCCTGTGCAACAGGCAGGGCCTGCAAACGCTGGAGCCGTAAACAGAGCCCAGAGAAGCCCGGCGTGAGGCCAGACCAGGCTGTGACAAACTGCTGCAAGCCAAGCTGCCCATCAGGCTGCTGGCACTTTCTTCAGGGAAACGCCAGGCCAGCGCGGCTGGATCTTCCAGTGGTGTTTCTTGGTTTGGGGTATTTATTTTTCAAAGAAATCTAAGTTTTTAAATAGTCAAGCTCTCAGTTTTCAAATTGTAGGCAAATATTTTTAAAAAATGTAAATATGCAGGCCAAACAAGAGAGGCGCAGGAAAGCCAACAGGCCGCACCCTCTGCAGCGCTGGGAAGCGCTGGGCGAGCGATGTCTACGGGGTGCTGGGAAGCACTGGGTGAGCAATGTTTACGGGGAACTGGGAAGCGCTGGGCGAGTGATGTCTATGGTCTACGGGGCGCTGGGAAGTGCTGGGTGGGTGATGTTTACAGGGTGCTGGGGAGCGCCAGGCGAGCGATGTCTACGGGGCGCTGGGAGGTTTACGGGGCACTGGGTGAGCGATGTCTACGGGGCGCTGGGAAGCACTGGGCGAGCGATGTCTACGGGGCCCTGGGAAGCACTGGGTGAGCAATGTTTACGGGGCACTGGGAAGCGCTGGGCGAGCGATGTCTACGGGGCGCTGGGTGAGCCATGTTTACGGGGCGCTGGGAAGCACTCGGTGAGTGATGTCTACGGGGTGCTGGCAAGCGCTGGGTGAGCGATGTCTACAGGGCGCTGGGAAGCGCTCGGTGAGTGATGTTTACAGGGCGCTGGGAAGTGCTGGGCGAGCAATGTCTACGGGGCGCTGGGAAGCGCCCGGTGAGCGATGAGCGATGTCTACGGGGTGCTGGGAAGCGGGGTGCGGGAAGCTCTCAGTGAGTGATGTTTACGGGTGCTGGGAAGCGATGTCTACGGAGCGCTTCCGCTCGGTGAGCGATGTTTACGGGTGGGAAGCACTCGGTGAGCGATGTCTACGGGTGCTGGGAAGCGCTCGGTGAGTGATGTTTACAGGGCATGCAGTCACCGGCCAAAGAAGTCAGCACAGCCTCCACGGACCACGTGGCAGCATCTAGGGAAACTTCACATTGGAGAGCCTTCAACCCAGCACTTCCACATCTAGGAGCTGATTCTTCTGAATAATCACTCATGTGCAAGACACAGGTACAAGAAGTTCCCTGCATTCAATTTCTGGCCAGATGCGGTGGCTCACGCCTGTAATCCCAGCACTTTGGGAGGCCGAGGCAAAGATTACCTGAGGTCAGGAATTCAACACCAGCCTGGGCAACATGGCAAAACCCTGTCTCTACCAAAAATATAAAAATCAGTCAGGCGTGGTGGCGTGCACCTGTAATCCCAGCTACCCAGGAGGCTGAGGCACAAACATCACTAGAACCAGGGAGGTAGAGGCTGCAGTGAGCCGAGATCATGCCACTACACTCCAGCCTGGGCGACAGAGAGAGACTCCGTCTAAAAGAAAAAGAAAAAATATTTTACAGGTCACGCCTGTAATCCCAGCACTTAAAGAGACCAAGGTAGGAGAACTGCTTGAGACCAGGAGTTGAAGACCAGTCTGGGTAACATGGCAAGAGCTCATCTCTACCAAAAAAAAAAAAAAAAAAAAAAAAAAAAAAAGAGAGTGTTTGAGAAAAAAAAAACAAAAAAACACAAAAAAAAGAGGAATTTTTATTTGGAATACGGAAAAAAAAAACGGCG
>CAUYLG010040962.1:0-20802 GCA_963573385.1 Cacajao melanocephalus
GAGGTCAAGAGATCGAGACCATCCTGGCCAACATGGTGAAACCCCGTCTCTACTAAAAGTACAAAAAATTAGCCGGGCATGGTGGTGGTGCATGCCTGTAGTCCCAGCTACTCGGGAGGCTGAGGCAGGAGAATTGCTTGAACCCAGAAAACGGAAGTTGCAGTGAGCCAGGATTGCACCACTGCACTCCAGCCTGGCAATAGAGCGAGACTCTGTCTCAAAAAAAAAAAAAATCTACTTGTGAATTAAATAATCTTGTATGTTGACTACTTTATCAGCAGTTTAGCCACAACCTTGCTAATGGGAAGAATTATCTATCAGTTAAAAAGGCTTTCAGCTACAATAACAGATAACTCAACTAGCAGTTGTTTAAATCAATACAAATGTATTTTCCTTGTGCAACAAGAAGTCTAGAAGGAGGCATTTATTCCAGTTGGCTCAGCAGATCACCATTGCCATCAGGAGCTCAGGATCTTCCATACTCCTGTTCTGCCAGCCTTTTCTTTGGCCTATCAACCTCATAATTGCTGCCTCATGCTGACATAGTGGCTGTTGCAGCTCCAGACATTCAAGGCGGAACAAAAGCTGCATAGGCTGCAGCTGTTTATTTTATTGGAAAGCAAAATTCTTCCCAGAAGCCTCCACCCATGGCCTCCCATGCAGGCTTACCCTGTCACTGGTCAGAACTGTGTCTTGTGACTACCCCTAGCTTTAAGAGGAAAAGAGTTGTCATAACTCATCAAGAATAATCAAGATTTATTAGCAGGTCCTGAGAATACAGACACTAAAAACAATTGTGGAAGAAAACAGGAATGAAAATAAGATAGCAAACTGCAGTGCATACTTGGGATAGACTTTCCCATCAACAATTCCAACCCCTTCCCAGCATGCAAAGGCTAAAAAGCAAAAAAAAAAAACAAAAAAAACACTTTTTACAGACGTGATTGCAAAAAGATACAAATGTGGGCCCGACACGGTGGCTCACGCCTGTAATCCCAGCACTTTAAGAGGCCAAGGCAGCGGATCACCTGAGGTCAGGAGTTGGAGACCAGCCTGGCCAACATGGTTAAACACTCATCTCTACAAAATCACAAAATTAGCTGGGTATGATGGCACGTGCCTGTAATCCCAGCTACTCGAGAGGCTGAGGTAGGAGAATCGCTTAAACCCAAGAGGCAGAGGTTGCAATGAGCCAAGATCGTACCATTGCACTCCAGCCTGGGTGACAGAGCAAGACTTTATCTCAAAAAAAAAAACAAAATATGTGATTTTGATTTCTCCAATTAGCTGCAGGTGAATGGGATTTTGAATCTAGCAAAGAGACAAGCAGGATGAGGACATTTTGTGGGCTTGAGTCCAGCAGTGGTTTCCTAAGACTAAGAACAATCTTCTGATTTAGTGCTTCCTGGCTTTGGACAAAGCAGGAGCTCCCCTGATTGACCAGCTCTGTGTGGTGTTGAAAGCCATTTTGGAAATTGAGCCTAGAACTTTGCAGCCAACATTATATGTGAACAAACTGATGCCTTGATAGGTAAACGATGAAGGGCCAAAGTGGGTGAGAAATTTTAATGGAACATTTGTTACCTCATAATATTGGAAACAGAACATTGATCCACTGCTCTTAACCTACTTTGTAAGTTAAAGAAAACTTATTCTGAATAGGATAAAGAGCATTGCCAGGAGGTCATTACTCTTCTGAATAAGCATCATTTGTTAGGTCATTTTTTCCCTTGGTTTAGAGTAAATGAGGCAATGGTTAGAAATTTATTCCTCATAATAGGGTTCTATAGCAGATTACACTGTAAAGGTTATGGTTACACTATAGACTTTTTTTTTCTTGAGACAGAGTCTCACTGTGTCCCCAGGCTGAAGTACAGTGGCATGATCTCAGCTCGCTGCAACCTCTGCGGCCCAGGCTCAAGAAATTCTTCTGCCTCAGCTTCCCCAGTAGCTGGGATTACAGGTGTCCACTACCACGCCTGGCTAATTGATTTGTATTTTTAGTAGAGACGGGATTTCACCATGTTGACCAGGCTGGTCTTAAACTCCTGGCCTCAAGCAATCCACCCACCTTGGCCTCCTAAAATGCTGGAATTATAGGTGTGAGCCATCGTGCCCACCCCACAATAGACTTAAAATTTTCTTACTAAAGTTATGCAAAATAATTGAATTTTTTAAGATTACTTATTCAATAAACAGAGAAGTACCTGGGCAGTTGCTAATACTTGTAGTTGCACATGGAGAAATACATTGCTTATTATAGAGATGGAGTTACAAGGGATTCACGAACAGGCTGATTGGCTGAAATAAGTAGACCGTTTATCTAGCTAATTATTTGCTCTATTTAATTTTAGTTCTTTATTTATGGGGACCCTGGCTAAAAAGCATGTTTCAAACTTTTGGTGTTATCCTCCTGATAGTCAAAATAATAGTCTCCGTACTGCACTGTATTCTCTCAAAAGTTATAAATGTTATCATGCAGCCATCTCTAGAATGTCAAATGGTCTCTCTTTAATTAGAATGATGTGACTATAAAGCAACCATAACCTATGAATGACATGATATGGACAAAACCCAAAAATAATAGAAATTGAGAGTGGCACTAAGATCCTGAGTTTTTATCACACTCTTACCTACTTGAGAACTTTGCCAAAATGGGAGAATTTTAAAAATAAAATTTTTGGAGGCCGTCATTCTAAAATTGTGCGCTAGGTTCAAACAGGAAAAAAATGAGTCACTTGTGCTAAATGTGACATAATTAAATTGAAAATTTCAGAAAATAGGTAGGGCTGGGTGCAGTGGTTCATGCCTGTAATCCCAGCACTTTGAGAGGTCAAGGTGGGTAGATCATCTGACATTAGGAGTTCGAGACCAGCCTGACCAACATGTGAAACCCCATCTCTACTAAAAATACAAAATTAGCCAGGTGTGGTAGTGTGCACCTGTAATCCCAGCTACTTGGGAGGCTGAGACAGGAGAATCACTTGAATCCAGGAGGGCAGAGGTTGCAGTGAGCCGAGATGGTGCCGTTGCATTCCAGCCTGGGCAATAAGAGTGAAACTCCGTCTCAAAAGAAAAAAAAAAAAAGAAAATAGGTAGATCTAAAACAGACCAGGTTTTGTTTTCCTTCTGTAAACAGCAGATTTCAACACAAGGAGTTTCCCTCTACTCTAACCCTTTTAAAACAAATAATAATAAAATAATAACCTGCAGTCCCTGTTTCCACTTTAAAAAATCTATAGTTCTGCTATTTCACAGTGGGATTGCAGACTAAATAAGTACATTTTTTATGGTGAGAGAGTGATATCAATGTCCAAAGTTTTTTATTTTTTAGTTTTTGAGATGGAGTCTTGCTCTGTTGCCCATGCTGGAGTGCAGTGTTGCGATCTCAGCCCACTGCAACCTTCACCTCCTGAGTTCAAGCAATTCTCCTGCCTCAGCTTCCTGAGTAGCTGGGATTACACGCACCCACCACCAGGCCCAGCTAATTGATATGTATTTTTAGTAGAGACGGGGTCTCACCATGTTGGCCAGGCTAGCCTTGAACTCCTGACCTCAAGTGATCCAGCCACCTCAGCCTTCCAAAATGCTAGGATAACAGGCATGAGCCATCACGCCCTGCAAATGTCTAAAGTTTTGGTCTAGCTCTCAAAATTAAGAAGATGACCAAAAGGGAAAAACTGTTAATTTAATTATACCCTAAAGCTGCCCCCTTTCACGTTTAATTTTGGTGAATAGTTTTTATTTAAAATACTAAACTGAAACCTACCTGGACATCTAAATAGACTGTACCCATTCTTGTACCAACCACTGTGGTTTAGCCAGTAAAGGGATGTCAACTGTTCAAACCATAAAGCAACTCCCAAGCTATAATCAATCTGGCTGTTTCTGTACCTCACTTCCATTTTCTGTATGTCACTTTGCTTTTTCTGTTCATAAATTTTTTACCAACATGTGGCTGTGCTGGAGTCTCTCTGAGTCTTCTCTGGATCCACAGGCTACTTGATTTGCAAAGCATTCTTTTCTCAGTTAAACTCTAGTAAATTTAATTTCCCTAAAGTTTTTTTTTTAAGTTTTCCATTTTTTTCTATGATGAAAAGAAATAATGTGTTCTGCTTTGATTTTCTAAACTCATTCCTCAGTTAGTTTCCAAAATTATATGTCCATTTAAATGCTTCTGCAATGTTTTTGAGACAGTATCTCTCTGTGTCACTCTTGGTGGAGTGTAGTGATGTAATCAATCATGGCTCACTGTAACCTTAACATTTCAGGCTCAAGCAATCCTCCTGCCTCAGCCACCCGAGGAGCTGAGACTACAGGCATGCAACATCAGGCCTGCCTAATTTTTAAATTTTCACGGACACAGGATCTTACTACTTTTCCCAGGCTGCACTTAAACTCCTGAACTGAAGTGATTCTTTCATCTCAGCCACCCAAAGGACTATGATTACACGTGTGAGGCACTGTGTGCTTCTGCAGTTTCGTGACAGGTTTATTCCCAATAATAAACAGCACTATATCAGCACAAATGTTTTAAAACTCTGGCTTCTATTGTAGAAGTGTTTCTCTCCACGATTTCAAGGGTCTGCAGCAGCCAAGCATTTGATCTACAGCCTTTGGAGTCAGGAGAGTTGATCCTGAGTCTCAGGCCAGCCATTTAGTAGCTCTGGGTCTTTGGACAAGTTTGTTGATGTGAAAAAGTTGTATAAACTACATATGCAAGAAAAGGCATAATGATATTGATTGCAAAAATGGTAGCAATTTTTCATCCCTCCTAAAACCATGCCTATTGCCAGGTACTCTTACAGCTGTTCCCATTGAGATACAGAATCTGTTTTCCCAACCCTAGATCTGGCTGACCTTATTTGCTCAAGACACTAGATTCCTGTGAACATGACAGTGAGCTAGTTTGGGGTCTGGGCTCAAATGGTCTTGAATGCTTCTGTTTTTCGTTCAGAATGCTGCCATTTGCATAAATAAAGCCCATGTTAGCCACCTCAAAGATAAGATACCACGAGGAGGAATAGCAAGGTGTCCCTGTTGACAGCTCCTGAAGCCGAAGCTCATCCCCAGAAGCACAGCTGCCAAGTCAACAAACAGCTGATGATAAATGTCTGAAGGAGCTCAGCTGGGACCACAAGAATGGCCCCACTGAGCCCAGCCTAAATAGCTAACCATCTCATTAGGAGCTAATGTTTTGAATGATTTGTTATGCTGCCATTCTTAACTAATACATGCACCCGCTGCAGATTGGATGCCAAGATTTAATGACAAGTTGATTACTAGTTACTGTCTAACAGTGGGCACCCTAAAGGTACTGACTTTTTTCCCCTGATTTAAAGTTGTATGTCTTGTAAGACAATGTTGACTCCTGCAGAAATACTTGTAGACATATATGCATGTGACTGGTGCTTATATGTACACAGTCCCCCACACCACAGCAAAAAACAGATAACCACAGCCTGACCATTAGGGCCAAAGCCAAATAGGCCAAGTTTGCCTTTATTTTTTATTTTATTTTTTATTTTTATTTGTTATCTCTTTTTTTTCTTTTTTCTTAATATGGGGTTTCACCGTGTTGGTCAGGTGGGTCTTGAACTCCCGACCTCAGGTGATCCGCCCACCTTGGCCTCCAAAGTGCTTGGATTACAGGCGTGACCCACCACGCCCGGCCTATTTTTTATCTTTTTAAGACGGGGTTTCACCATGTTGGTCAGGCTGGTCTTGAACTCCTGACCTCAGGTGATTTGCCTGCCTTGGCCTCCAAAGTGCTTGGATTACAGGCGTGAGCCACTGCACCCGGCCAAAGTTTGCCTTTAATCTATTTTCTTCATACCTAAAAATTGGAGGTCAATATTGTGGGCAGGTCTGAAGACACAGAGTTTTCTTCTCCTGTGGCCCCATCATCCTTTGTCACTGTCTGATCTCTGGGGGAAAGGTGGGCAACTGCTGACCAGCAGTGGTCTACCTGTGGTTATTTATTCTTGTTACCTTCTGCTCTTTCTATGGCCACTGTCTGTTCCACTCTCGGAACTGAAGATAGATGTTAGTAGAGACAGGCTGTCCCCTCATCTCTGGCAGAAAATGTTTAGGGTCTCCACCCTCCTGACATCAGAGCTGCACTTTAATGTGATAGCTGTTGGCCATGTGTGGCTCCTGGATGCCTGGAATGTGGCTGGTCTCAGCTGCAATTTGCAAGAAAGGTAAAATTCAGAGTTCCATATATATAAATATAAATACATATAATAAATACATATAATAAAGATTTAGTTCCTATATATAAATATATATAATAAATATATATCACTCAATAATTACATATTGCTCACATATTAAAATGATATTTTGGATATAATTAAATTGTTACAATTAATTCCACCTGTTTCTTCTTTTTTGTTTTTTAACTTTTTTTTTTTTTTTTTAAGACGGGGTTTCACCCTGTTGGTCAGGCTGGTCTTGAACTCCCAACCGTAGCTGATCCGCCCGCCTTGGCCGCCAAAGTGCTTGATAGATCAATTTCTTTTTTTTTTTCTTTTTTGAAACAGAGTCTCACTCTGTCACCCAAGAGGGAGTACAATGGTGCAATCTCAGCCCACTGCAACCTCTGCCTCTCAGGTTCAAGTGATTCTTCTGCCGCAGCCTCCCAAGTAGCTGGGATTACAGGCACCCACCACTACACCCAGCTAATTTTTGTCGTTTTAGGAGAGGCAGGGTTTTCATGTTAGTCAGGGTGGTCTCGAACTTCTGATCTCAGGTGATCTGCCCACCTCAGCCTTTTTTTTTTTTTCTTTAGACAAGAGTCTCGCCCTGTCGTCCAGGCTGGAGTGCAGTGGTACAGTCTTGGCTAACTACAACCTCTGCCTCCCGGGTTCAAGCGATTCTCCTGCCTCAGCCTTCTGAGTAGCTGGGATTACAGGCGTGCGCCACCACGCCCAGCTGTCTTTCTATTTTCAGTAGAGACGCGTTTTTCCATCTTGGTCAGGTTGGTCTCCAACTCCCGACCTCAGGTGATCCGCCCTACTCGGTCTTCCAAAGTGCTGGAATTACAGGCGTGAGCCTCCGCACCCGGCCTCTTGTTTCTTTTTAAAGTTTGGCTACTAGAAAATATAAAATCACAGGTGGCTCACATTTTATTTCAGAAGATTGGCTTCTTTTAAAAATCTCAGGCTGCCTTCTCAAAGAACCAGAAACTAGAAAGGTTATAAAACCTGAAATTTGAAAATAATAATTATTATATTCTTTTCATTTGTGAATAGCCATACAGTATATTATTTACAAATGCATATAACCTTATACACAAGATTACATGCAAATACCCTCTGGGGTGGGCTCAGCTCGGGTAGGAAGCCCTTCCGGAGACGCCTGCAGCCCAGGCTGTCACTCTTTCTTCATTAAGCCCAGCATTTGGTCACACCTTCTGTCAATCACGACTGAGGGCTTTAAGCGTTAGCCAATCAGGGACGCCGGGCTGGGAACCGCCCAATCAGGCACCCAGCTGGAGCGGACAAGACGGCTTCCGGAATATGGCGGGGCGTTTATCTCTCGCTGCTGACTAAGTTCTACGTCTGGTCTTCGTTTCTGTGTCCTTAGTCTCTGTGAGTGACCTTGTGGCCTGCAGATATTGGGAGATCCACAGCTAAGATATCAGGACTCCCTGGAAGCCAGAAATGGTGAGAGTGCCGGGTCCCACCTCCCGAGAGAGGGAAGATGTGTGCCCTGGCCTGGAGCCCTCTCTGGGCAGCTCTGCACCCGCAGAGGCGCGTCTCCCCTAGATTGTGCGGGGACCACAGGAGGGTCGCCAGGGCAGAATCCTGACTCGGGTGACGGTTCACGCATGGGACGAGCTTTAGTCCGTGGGGTTCCCAGTCCCTCTTTTCGCCTATTAAAAATGTATGGGAGTCACCGCAAAAATATTAAAGAGTTTGATCAAAAAGTGGCTCAAAAATTGTAGAGTACCCAGCTATGGGTTTCAGTTTGTGGTTCATGGGAGAAGCTTGAAGGAAGACTTTTATAAGGTCCGTGATTTAAAAAAAAAAACCCAAATTCAGTAATCGGTTAGGTATATTTACATACTTTCTTAATTTCCACTTTGAGCGTATAAATTTTCTGGTTATGTAATCAGAACTTAATTGGCAGTTTATAGTTGGTTAAGCCTAAATTTTGTTTTCCCGAAGGTAGTAATTTACAAAAATAAAAATAATACATTTGAGCACGCACACTCGACAGGATACTGATTCCCGCCCGGCCCCCCCACCCCCGCCGCAGTTTTTACGTGTGTCTCAAGCGGGGGTCTCAAGTCTACCCCATCCCCCATTCCTCCTGCCTAACTCGGGCTTGAAGTAAAATATTAAATTTCCAGTTCCTTCTGACAATCCCCAATGCCAGCCTCCCCTCCATAGTTCACATTGTCATCTATTTTTCCTTTAGTGTATATTTTCAATACGGTTTTTAATTATTTTTTTACAAAGCATTGGATGGCACTTTTTTTTTTTTTAAATAGAGACGGGGTTTTGCCATGTTGGACAGGCTGGTTTCGAGCTCCTGACCTCAAGTGATCCACCCGCCTCGGCCTCAAAGTGCTGGGATTACAGGCGTGAGCCACCGCGCCTGGCCTGGATGGCACATTTTCCAAGATTTGTTTTCTGTTTGTAAATATCTCCCATGAGAAGAAAGCGAAGAATAATTCCTGACACTATATTGTAAAAGATCTCTGTGTCCCTTTCCTTTTATCTTCCCTAGGCACAGAAATTTTATGAGAATGCTTTGGGGTCAAGGTTTTTTTTTTGGCAGGGGCGGGGGAATTTTTTTTTTTTTTTTTTTTTTAAACAGTCTCACTCTGTCGCCCAGGCTGGAGAGTGCAGTGGCACAATCTCGGCTCACTAAAGACTCAACATCATATACTCAATCAGTCCTCCTACCTCAGCTCCCCAAGTAGCTGGGACTACAGGTGCGTGCCACCACACCTGGCTAATTTGTCTTTCTGTATTCTTTGTAGAAACGGGGTTTCCCAATGTTGTCTTGGCTGGTCTCAAACTCAAACTCAGGCAATCCATCTGTTTTGTCCTCCCACAGTGCTGGAATTACAGGCATGAGCCACCTTGCCCAGACGTACCATATTTTCTTTAGTCTTCCATTGACAGGCATTTAGGTTGATTCCAAGTCTTTGCTGTTGTAAATAGTGCTGCAGTGAACATGTATGTGCATGTTTATGACAAAATAACTTATATTTCTCTGGGCATATACCCATTTGTGAGGTTGCTGGGTCAAATGGTAATTCTGTTTTTAGTTAGGAATTGCCACACTGCATGTCACAATGGTTTAAATAATTTGCACTCCCACCAGCAGTGTATAAGCATTCCCTTTTCTCTACAACCTTGACAGCATCTGTCATTTTTTAACTTTTTAGGAATAGTCATTCTGACTGGCGTGAGATTGTATTTCATTGTGGTTTTTCTTTGCATATCTCTGCTGAGTAGTGATGAGCATTTTTTCATATGCTTTTAGCCACATGTATGTCTTTTTTTAAAAAAGCATCTGTTCGTGTCCTTTGCCTACTTTTTAATAAGGTTTTTTTCTTATAAATTTAAGTTCATGGATTCTGGATATTAGACCTTTGTCAGAAGCATAGTTTGCAAATATTTTATTCTATAGGATATCTGTTTACACTGTTGATAGTTTCTGTTGCTGTGAAAAAGCTCTTTAATTAGGTCCCATTTGTCAATTTTTGCTTTTGTTGCAATTGCTTTTGGTATCTTCCTCATAAAATAGTTTCCAGTTCCTATGTCTAGAAAGGTATTATTTAGGTTATCCTCCAGGGTTTTGTGGTTTTTTGTTTGTTTTTGAAATGGAGTCTTTGTCCGTCGCCCAAGCTGGAGTGCAATTGTGCGATCTTGGTTCACTGCAACCTCTGCTTGGTTCAAGCAATTCTCCAGCCTCAGCCTCCCCAAGCAGCTGGGATTGCAGGCGCCTGCCATCATGCCCAGCTAATTTTTGTATTTTTAGTAGAGACAGAGTTTCGTCATGTTGACCAGGCTGGTTGCGAACTCTCCTGACCTCTGTTGATCCACTTGCCTCAGCCTCCCAAAGTGCTGGGATTACAGGTGTAAACTTCCATGCCCAGCCTATTTTTTAGAAATAATTTAAAATTTTACATTTAAGTCTTTAATTTATCTTGAGTTGATTTTTGTATGTAGTGTAAAGAAGCGGTCTAGTTTCAGACTTCTACACAGTACTAGCTAGTTATCCTGGCACCATTTCTTAAATAGGGAATCCTTCCCACATTCCTCTTGTCAGTTTTGTCAAAAATCAGTTGGTTGTAAATGGGTGGCATTATTTCTGGGCTCTCCATTCTGTTCCATTGGTCCATGAGTCTGCCTTTATACTAGTACCATTGCCGCTTTGGGTGTCCATAGCTTTGTAATATGGAAGTCAGGTAATGTAATGACCTCCAGTTTTGTTCTTTTTGCTTAGGGTTGCTTAGCTATTTGGGCTTTTTTTTGTTCCATGTAAATTTTAAAATAGTGTTTTTTAGTTCTGTTAAGGATGTTTTGATAGTTTGATAGGAATAGCATTAAATCTATAAATTTCAAGCAATTCAAACAAGGTGTCACTCTGTCACCTAGGCTAGAGCTCAGTGGCCCCATCTTGGCTCACTGCAACTTTTGACTCCCTGGTTCAAGTGTTTCTACCACCTTAGACTCCCATGTAGTTGGGACTACAGCCATACACTAAGATGCCTGGCTAATTTTTGTATTTTTTGGTGGAGACAGGGTTTCACTATGTTGGCCAGGCCAGTCCTGAACTGACCTCAAGTTACGCACCCACCTTGGCCTCTCAAAGTGCTGGGATTGTAGGTGAGGGCCGCTGTGCCAGGGCAGTATGACCATTCTTGTCGTAGAGATCTTTCACCTCCCTAGTTAGCTGTATTTCTAGATATGTTATTCTTTTCATGTCAATTATGAGTGTGTGTGTGTGTGTGTGTGTTTTTGTTTTGAGATGGAGTCTTGCTCTGTTGCCCAGGCTGGAGTGCAGTGGCATGATCTTAGCTCACTGCAACCTCTGCCTCCTGGATTCAAGCAATTCTTCTGCCTTAGCCTCCTGAGAAGCTGAGATTACAGGCATTTGCCACCATGCCCGGCCTCTTTTTTTTGTACTTTTAGTAGAGATGGGGTTTCACCATATTGGCCAGACTAGTCTCGAACTCCCGACCTTGTGATCTGCCCTCCTCAGCCTCCCAAATGTGCTGAGATTACAGGTGTAAGCCACCATACCCAGTGAGATTGTGTTTTTGATTTGGCTTTTGCCTTGGATGTTGTTGAAGTACAGGGATGCTACTGATTTTTTACATTTCTTTTGTGTCCTGAAACTTTGCTGAAGTTTGTTGGTTCAAAAAGCGCTTCCACCAAGACTAGAGGGTTTTCTAGATACAGAATTACATCATCTGGAAACAGGGTTAGTTTGATTTCCTCTCTTCCTATTTGAACCTTTTGTTTCTTTCTCTTGTCTGATTGCTCTGGCCAGTACTTCCAATTCTATATTGAGTAAAAGTGGTAAGAGAAGACATCCTTGTCTTGTGTCAGTTTTTAAGAAGGAATTCGGCTGGGCTCGGTGGCGCATGCCTGTGATCCCTGCACTTTGGGAGGCCGAGGTGGGTAGATCATGAGGTCAAGAGATCAAGACTATCCTGGCCAACATGGTGAAACCCTGTCTCTACTAAAAATACAAAAATTAGCTGGGCGTGGTGGTGTGCACCTGTAGTCCCGGCTACTCAGGAGGCTGAGGCAGGAAAATCGCTTGAACCCAGGAGGCAGAGGTTGTAGTGAGCCAAGATCGTGCCACTGCACTCCAGCCTGGCAACAGAGTGGGATTCCGTCTCAAAAAAAAAAAAAAAAAAAAAATTCTTCCAGCTTGCGTCCATCCATTATGTCGGCTGTGAATTTGTCACAGATAACTTTTTTGAAGAATGTACCTTCAATGCCTAGATGCCTAGTTTGTTGAGGGTTTTAAACATGAAGGATGTTAATTTTTATTGAAAGCGTTCTCAGCATCTATTGAGATAATGTTGTGGTTTTTGTCTTTAGTTCTGTTTATGTGATGAATCGTATTTATGATTTGTGTATGTTGAACCAACCTTGATTCCAGGGATAAAGCCTACTTGATCATAGTGGATTAGCTTGTTGATGTGCTGCTGGATTCGGTTTTACAGTATTTTTTTGAGGCTTTTTGCACCAGTGTTCATGAAGGATTTTGGCCTGAAGTTTTCTTTTTTTGTTTTATCTTTGCCAAGTTTTGGTATCAGAATGATGGCTGTTATTATATAATGAGCTGGAGAGGAGTCCCTCCTCAATTTTTTGTAATAGTTTTAGGAAGCATAATACCAGCTTTTTAAAAAATACATCTGGTGGATTTCAATTGTGAATCTTTGTGGTCCTGGGCTTTTCTTGGCTGGTAGGCTAGTCACTACTAATTGAATTTTGGAGCTTGTCGTTCTATTCTGGGCTTCAGTTTCTTTTTGATTAGTATTGGGAGGATGTATTTGTCCAGAAATTTATCCATTTCTTTTAGATTTTTTAGTTTGTGGTTCATAATAGACTTAGGTAGTTATTTGTATTTTTGTGGGGTCAGCGGTAATGTCCCATTTGTCATTTCCTGTGTTTATGTGAACGTTCTCTTCTTTGCTAATCTTGCTAGTGGTTTATTTCTCTTATTAATTTATTTAAAAGATTTAACTCCTGATTTCTTGGTCTTTTCTATGACTTTTTATGTCTAAATCTCCTTCAGTTCTGATCTGATTTTGGTTATTTCTTGTCTTCTGCTAGCTGAGGGGTTGGTTTGCTCTTGCTTCTCTCATTCTTTATGTTAGGTTGTTAAATGGAGATATTTCTGATTTTTTGATGTGAGCATTTAGTGCCATAAATTCCCCTTTTAACACTACATTAGCTGTGTTGGAGAGATTCTGGTATGCTGTATCACTGCTCTCATTTGTTTTTAAAATAACTTCTTGATTTGTGCCTTAATTTCATTATTAACCCAAAAGTCATTCAGATGAAGGTTGTTTAATTTTCACGTAATTGTTGATAGAAATTAAAGAGAGGGTCGAAACACCAGGTGCCGGAACAAGCATTATTAAGAGCAGCGGAAAACCTGCCGGGCTGCACCCAAAATTGGCTCGCAGCGCCCGTGGCGTGGCAAAAGGGATTTTTATGGCCTGCAGGCCGGCAGATGCATCCGATGTGAGGGGCTATGCAGGAGGGGAGGGGCTGGGGAACTGCCGAGTTTGATAGTTCCCGGGAGGGGGTCGTGCTAGGAGGCTGGGGAACTTGAGGCGGCGGCGGGGTTTTAAAATGGAGTAAGTTCTGTCATTCCCGCCTTTAAAGGGATAGGTTAAGTGGGGGCGAGGGAGCTGTGGTAAGGGGCGACGGTCGTTCTGGCTGCTTGCTGCTGAACAGGGGCGGAGGTAACGAGGTAGTCGTAGGAAGATGATATTCTTTGGTGCCGCCGGGCTCGAGGAGTTGATAACCTCCAGCCGTGAGGAACTCGGAGACTGTACGGTTAGTAAAGGCCTTCATGTTCCTGCAAAAATTTTGAGAGACAGTGGCCAAGACATGGGCCGAACAGGAGGAGTAAAATGATGATTGAGAGGGGGCCTAGGAGGGGAAGGAGCCAAGGTACCCACTTCCAGAGGGCGGCCCAGGAGTCGGTCATTTGCTGCCTTACGTTGGAGGCTCTTTCGGTGAGTTTTTTGGCGGTGTTTTGTACTAGCCCTGACAGATTGGTATAGAAGCAGCTCACCTCTCCTAGGAAGACGCATGATCCTTTTTCAGCGGTTAGGAGGTCAAGCCCCCTTCGATTTTGGAGGACTACGGCAGCCAGAGTCAGTTTGGGACTGTAGGGGGTGACTAGCGATTTTACGATTTCTCCTAGGCTGTCCGCTAGCTCCCGAGAGAGACAGTGAAAGTAGGAAAGGGGTGTTGTGAGGCCTGCGGTCCCCCCGCCGGCACTTGCTAATCCGAGCCCTACTAGTAAAGGGATGAGAATTACGGCTCGTCGCGCCCTGGCTTGGGCACCGGGACCTTCTGGTTCCCCGGAGCGATGTCGATTTTAGGGGAGAGAAAGACTAGGGTGCCAGTTCCAGTCCAATTGGCAGGTAGACAGAGGTAAGTTGAGGTGCCGCAAAGAAAGAACAGACCCTGGCTGGTAGCCAGACAGCAGTGGTGTTGGATGCTGAAGAGGAGGGGTAGTGTGTTCGGTGCTCCCGCATCCCACACACTCAGAGTGACAGCTAAGATGGATGCTGTGAGGGGAGGGAATGGGGGGTAGGGGACAACTGTTGTGCTCCGGAGGTTCTGTTCTCCCACTGTAGGAAGTATCGTTTGGTGTCTATAAGGAGCCATTCGGTTGAGTTCTCGAGGATGGGGATGAGAAGGCACTCTGAGGTTTGTGGATATGGAGGGCCGGGGGCCCAAGGGTGTATGTGCGTACATCGGGTGTGCCGGCCATTACAGAAACCAGATTGTTCAGCAGGCCTTGAGTGGGGATGGCTCCTGAGGTAGAGAATGAGTTTTATCGGAATAAGCGTATTGTGCGGGGGTAGCCATAGGTTAACACTGTGGGTTACGTCGGAGGGGTGAGTTGGAGAGTGTAGTTGCGGGGGGCGGGGGGGGGGTGACCTAGGGGAACGCTGAGTGGGAGGGTTCGGCTAAAGCAGAAGAGGGCCCGCACGGCTAGTGTGGTTTGTGTTGTTACAGGAGAGAGAGTTGAGGAATAGCCTGCGGGAGATAAGGTAAGACTGAAGATAACCCCGATAAGGCGCCTAGCCCGTCCTTCCACGGTGTTTGTGAAGGGAAAGAGGTTACACGGCACTGCCTGGAGCACCTCCTCCCCGTAGGCCCAGGCGGAGAGGGGTGCTAGGACTGCCGTGTAAGCGTCCACGGCCAGTGAGACGCAAATCCAGCAGTTGCTGGCGAGGGTGGGGTTGGTTTGATTTAGAAGTTGATGAGTTAAGACGAGAGTGATGTTGAGGTAGGACAGGAGGAAGTGAGGTAGAGTATGGTTGGCTGGAGTGGGGGAGCAAGTTAAGATGTAGAGAATTAAAAGGATCAAAATGAGGTGGGCCATTAGAGGCAGAGTGTGAGGAGGAAAGCGTGTAGGGAGACCTCTGTGAAAAGTCACAAAGGGTGCCTTGCCAGTATAGGTCTTCAATCCAGCAGAAGATGCCCTCTGGGGTGGCATTGGCGGGGTAGAACCACGATGTATCCTGTAGTAGGCAGTGTAGGAGGGATGTAAAGCGCCTCTGGAGTTGTAGAAACACCATTATTCCTCAGGTATTGAGGCGAGGGTGGGGACCTTGGAGATTTTAATGGTGGTAGGTCCTACAAGAGATGATGTGTATGTTGGTGGAGTTTTTGGTGCCAGCTTTACTGAGGACAAATGGTAGCAGGAGGGCTTGCCTATTACCTTTACGGCTGTGGGAGTCGTTAAAATGACGGTGTACAGGCCTTCCCAGTAGGGACTGAGGGGTTTGGGATGTTTTGCTTTGAGGAGTACTGATTCCCCCCGGGACTTACTTTGGGATTGGTGGCCGTGGTGGGGAAGGGCTGTGGGATATAGAGGTCAGCTTGCTGCCGGAGCAAATCCCTCACGAGGGACAGAGTGGGAAGATACTGAGCAAGAGTGGAGGTGCCTGTGCATTAACTCAAAGGAACTGAGGCCTGTAGGTTTTCAAGGGGCTGCCCTAAGGCAGGTTAGGGCTAGGGGCAGGAGTTGGGTCCAAGAGAGATGTAGTTCTGCAGTGAGTTTAGTGAGGTGTGTTTTAATGAGGTGGTTTGCTTTTTCAACCTTACCGGAAGATTGAGGCCTGTAGGGAATGTGTAGGTTCCATTTGATATTAAGGATTGGGCTGTGAGATGGGTTGAGAGATGAACTCGGGGCCATTATCAGATTGTAGACTGCTTGGAAAGCCAAGTCGGGGAATGATTTCTGAAATGAGGGCTTGTGTGACAGCTGCTGCATCTTCCGTGGATGAGGGAAAGGCCTCGATCCATCCCGAGAAAGTGTCCACGAGAGTGAGGAGGTACTTTAACCCTTTGTGGGGAGGCATGTGAGTGAAGTCTATCTGCCAGTCCTGTCCTGGGATATGTCCCCTGGCCTGATGGGTGGGGAAAGAGTGGACTTGGAGACCTCCCTGAGTAGAGCAGCGTGCACACAAAGGGCAATTGTGGGTGATTTTTTTTTTATGTGTTTGCTTAGGTGGGGATGGTAGTAGATAGGTTGGAGAAGGCGCAGTAAGGGTTCAGCCCTTAACTGCATAGAATTGTGGAGGTCCAGAAGTATTTGTTTAACCAGATAACTGGGGAGGACATACTGTCCTGAAAGGAGGTACCAATCCCCCTGCTGGGTGGCCCCTAGTTGCTGGTGGTGTTGTACCTCCTGGGGAGTGTATTTGGGAGTGGTGGTAGGGGCCACAATGAGGGCCTTGGCTGGTGCCTCGGGTTGGGGGGGTAGAGGTTTGGGCTGCGTGTTTGGCTGCCTGATCTGCTTTGTGATTGCCAAGGGCGATGGGGTCATTTGTGGTTTGATGACCCCAGCAGTGGATGATGCCTGCCTCCTTGAGGAGTTGGGCCGCCTCGAGCAACTGCCTGATAAGGTGGCTGTTTTTAATGGACCCCCCCCTTGGGTGGTCATATATCCCCTTTCTTTCCAGATTGCAGCGCAGGAATGCAGAATGTGGTGGGCGTACTTGGAGCCTGTGTATATGTGAACCCTAAAATCCTTTGCCAAAGTGAGGGCTTGTGTTAGGGCAGCCAGCTCCACCTGCTGGGAGGTGGTGGCGGGGGAAGGGGAGCTGCTTCAACTGTGTGTTTTTTGCTTACTGTGGCATAACCCGCCTGGGGGTTGTTTCTGGAAGTTGCACTGCCATCAGCGAACCAAGTGTAATGTGGTTGATTAATGGGGTGAGGAAGGATGTGTGGGACAAGACTAAGGAGAAGGTCTAATGCCTCGGCACAGCTGTGTGGTGGAGGGTTGGTTTATGTAGGGATTAGGAAAGCTGGGTTTAGAGGAGGGCAGGCTCAAAGGAGAACTGGGGTTTGTCAGTGAAGGTTAAGTGGACTAATTGGGTTCCGGACAGAGAGAGGGTTGACATGGCTCTGTGGGTGAACAGGTCTTGAAAGTGATGTGGAGAACGAGTGGTGGTGTTTTGCCCAAATGTTAGCTTGGTGCTTTCTTGGGCTAGGAGGGCGGCTGCAGCGAGGGCCTGTAGACAAAGTACCCACCCTCTGGTGGTGGTATCTAGTTGCTTTGAGAGGTCTGTGACAGAGGTGGAGAGGTTATTGGCTCCTTGTCCCAGGACCCCAACTGCAATGCTGTTAGACTCTGTGACATATAGAATGAAAGGGAGGGACAGGTTGGGGAGAGAGCGAGCTGGGGCTGTGACAAGCACAGTTTTTAGGTTCTGGAAGGCGGTATGTATTGATTTTGTAGGGTCTGGGGGAATAGAGGGGTCCCCTTTTGTGGCCTCATTTAATGGTTTAGCCAGAACACTGAAATTAGGGACCCATAGGCGGAGATATCCTTTGAGTCCCAGGAAGGAGAGAATTTCTCATTTGGTGGTTGGGGTTGGTAGCTGGGAGATGAGGCTTTTGTGGTCAGTTGTTATAGCCCTGGTTGTAGGGGCGAGTAGGACTCCTAAATAGGTGACCTCTTGTAAGGATATTTGGGACTTTAAGGGTGAGACTCTGTATACCCTCTGGTGGCTAGGAAGTTTAAAAGGAGGATGGTGTGTTGTTGGGAGTCCTCGTAAAAGGGGCTGCAGAGAAGAAGATCGTCCACATACTGGGTGAGGGTACTGGGGGCCAGGGAGAGCTGTGAGAGGTCTTTGACCAGGGCCTGGCCAAAGAAATGGGGGCTGTCTCGGAAACCCTGGGATAGGACTGTCCAAGTGAGCTGTTGAGCATGGTGGATGTCTGGGTCAGTCCGAGTGAAAGCGAAGTGGTCTTGACAGGAAGGATGTAGGGGAATGGTGAAGGCATCTTTGAGGTCTAGGATCAAAACGAAGTCGGTGTTTGCAAGGATGGTGGACAGGAGAGTGTATGGGTTAGGTGCCACTGGGTGGATAGGCACGACAGCTGAATTGATGGCTCTAAGATCTTGGACCAAGTGATAGGAGCCATTGGCCTTTTTGACAGGGAGAATGGGTGTGTTATAGGGTGAGTGGGTAGGGTGCAGGAGATGGGTCTGGAGAAGTCTGGTAATTATTGGCTTTAGTCCCCGCAAGTGGGCCAAAGCGATTGGGTATGGAGGGACACTGGGGAACAGGGAGGGGTCCCCAAGTTTTATGAGGACGGGGTGGGGGGTGTAGCTACAGAGGGTGAGGCTACATTCCACACAGAGGGGTTAACTAGATTGGGGGGTAAAGGGGGGTTTGGAGGAGTAGGGAGAGGGTCTAGGCTGCTTGCAGCAAGAAGTGATGGGCTGGGGAAATGGTGCCAAATGTGAGGGTAGTCTTGAATTTAGATAGTATATCTCTCCCTAGCAGGGGAACAGGGCACTGGGGTATAACTAGAAATTTGTGTGAAAAATGGACACTGTAGGGTGCAGGAGAGAGGCTGGGTAACTAATGGGCGGTGTTCTAAGCCTGTTACTCCTACTATGGTGACTGGGGAGGCAGAGAAGAGGGCTCCTGAATGCTCAGGAAGGATAGAGTAGGTAGCCCCGGTATCGATGATAAAGGAGATCAGCTTACCTGCAACGAGAAGTGTTACCCTGGGCTCGTGTGTGGTGATGTCCGTTGGGGCTCCGAGCCCTGGGCACCGTCAGTCTTCCTCAAGGGCCAGGCCCAAGAGTTCTGGCACAGAGGGCTGCAAAGCTGAGCAACTTGGGTTTGGGACTGGCCCACTCCCCCTTGGGCGAGTGGGGCAATTGACCCCTCAATGATCTGGCTGTTTGCAGTGTGGACATGGTCCTGGAGGTGCCCTTGGATTGGGGCATGTGTGTGCCCAGTGTCCAGGCTGGTTGCACTTGAAGCAGGGCCCAGGTGGAGTCCCCTTAGGGAGATTGGGTTTTGACCCCGGTTGTGAGCCCTGGATTGCATTGGCTAGGAGCTGGTATTTAGCCTGATCTCTCCCGCATCAATCCTTTTTCTCTTCCTCCTCCCTAACATTAAAGACCTTAAAGGCGGCATTGAGGAGCTCTCTCTGGGAGGCATTGGGGCTGTCCTCAAGCTTTTTTAGCTTTTTGCGGATGTCTGGAGCTGACTGAGTAATGAAGTGTGAGTGTAACAGGGCTGTGCCTGCTGGTGAGTTTGGGTATCTTCTAGTGTATCTGAGTAGAGTCTCCGAGAGGCGAGATGGGAATTCGCTAGGATTGTCAGTGGGCTTTTGTGCGATTTCCCTCAGCTTATCATAATTGACGGATTTGTGTGCTGCCCTTTGGAGTCCCTGTGTTAGGAAGGCTGTCATATTGTCCCTGAGGTCCCTATCACTATGGCTAGGTTAGTAGGTCCAGTCTGGGTCCGTTCGAGGGACAGCTATAGTGCCTACTGGCCTCCTGCTGTTTTGTGTGTGTGCCTCATCGGCTTGCTGCTGCACGGCTGTCCAGACCCCTGCTCCCTATCCTCAGGGGAGAGGGTGGTAGTTAGGATTATGGAAAGATCGTGCCAGGGGTGGGGAGGAGAGCGTAAAAAAAAAAAGAAAAGATCATGCCAAGTGAGGTCGTAGGATTGTGTGAGGTACCTAAACTCTTTAATATAGGTGTCCAGGTCAGACTGGAAGGAGCCCAGCTGTTTCTCAATTTGGGAAAGACCAGACAGAGAAGGGGATGTGTACACGGACAATGCCTTCGGCCCCTGCCACCTCACGAAGGGGAAACAAGGGAGTTGGGGCAGCAGCCGGGGGTTGTGCGAGATGGAGGTGGGGGCAGAAGGAACGGGAGGCGAGGCGCGACTGTTACAAGATTGAATGTGGGGAGGGGATAGAGGGGGTGATGGAGCTGGCGAAGAGTTGGGTGGAGAGGCATATGGAGGTGGGCACGGAGCAGAGTGGTCAGTAGGGTCAAAAGGTTGATCGGCGTCT
Source organism: Cacajao melanocephalus (assembly GCA_963573385.1). NCBI lineage: Eukaryota > Metazoa > Chordata > Mammalia > Primates > Pitheciidae > Cacajao > Cacajao melanocephalus. The sequence goes on from CAUYLG010040962.1 coordinate 20,070, forward strand.
GGGAGTAGGGGTCGGGCGTGGGCAAGTAAAATTTGGGAGGTGGGACACCTTTGACAGAGAGAAGGGCGAGAGCGAAAGTAAAAGAAAGCTTGAACATAGGGAATTTCTCCAGCTTTTCCGAAAGTCCAGTGACAGAAGTTAAGTCTGAGAATATTAAAATCGAAAGTGCCATTTTCTGGCCACTGGGATCCGTTATCTAGTTTATATCGAGGCCATGCCTGGTTGCAGTAGAAAATGAGGCGTTTAGTTTTACTGTCCCCTTGGAGACCCAGAGTTTGTAAGTTGGCAATGAGACAGCCCAGAGGGGTAGAGCGAGGGGGTTTTGACTGAGATGATCCCATTTAGCAGAGTTGGGAGAGACCGAGCAGACCAGGTACAAGGAAGGACAGACCAAGGAGCGTCCTCGTTGGTTCTGGGCTTCCCTGTAGGGAGAAGATGCCGCCGGTTGGAGGGTCGTCACCCTTTAGCCGGGGCAGTAGAGGGGGTTCCCTCGGCCAGGCGCCTGCTCTTGGGGGAGGGGGAGGGGAAGAGAGAGAGAGAGAGAGAGAGAGAGGGAGAGAGGGAGAGGGAGAGAGAGAGAGAGAGGGAGGGCGGGAGGGAGGGAGAGGGAGAGAGGGAGAATGGGGGAACCCGTAGTGGCAGGAGAGCTCCGTCACTTACCCAAATGGAGGTCGGTGGTGGGTATGAGGGGGTCGGGAGCAGCAAGTGCAGAAAGTCCCTGGGACACCTGGTG
>CAUYLG010040963.1:0-20749 GCA_963573385.1 Cacajao melanocephalus
CATTCTAGCCTGGGCAATAGAACAAGAATCTCGTTCTCTCTCCCTCTTTCTCTTCCTCTTTCATTCTCTCTTACATTCTTTTTTTCTTTCTTTCACTCTCACTTTCTTTCCTCTCTTTTTCTTTCTTTCAAAAAAAAATAAATTCTTCAGGAACTGCAGGGGAATACATTTTCTACAGCAATGTACAATTTAGATAATAAATGTCAGTATAAAACCCTCATAATCCTATAATCAAGACACTTGCTGTTAACATTTTGGTGAATTTTCTTACTAGTTCTAATTTAATGTTATTTAAAAGTATAAAATTAATGTACATTCACTGTAAGAAATAAGAGCGATACAGAAGGTAGAAATCAATTTGCTTCTTCAAACTCCAAGGACTACTCTCCAAAGTTAACTCCTGTTAATGGATTATAGCCTATCCTTCCAGGCATTTTAGCATGCTTATTTTTAAAGCTCAGAAAGCATTCACCACCCGTCATCTTATTCCATGAGAACTAGAAGAGGTAGATTTTGCTTAATGTAAAGAGACTATTCTGAGGGTCCTGATAGATAATGCATTCAACTTGGATATGAAAATCTTTTATTTCCAGCTCAGCCTAAGACCCACTTCTGAAAGTCACTTAAGTTCTTTGTGCTATTTATCCATTTACAAAGTGAATAATGCATAATTCAATTATTTCATACATATTTATAGCACAAGTACAATGTGCTTGGCATAGTACTGGGTATTCAGAGGGCTGTGCAAAAGATACTGAGCCAGATTTGTGTAAGCAATGCAAAGAAGGAGCAAAAATTTTGCGACTCTGGTTGTTTTAGTTACTTATGTTGATATAACAGATGCCCTTAATACTTAATGACGTCAAACAACAATAACAAGCATGTCACAAACATGCAATTTGGGCTGGGCTCAGCAAGGAAGGCTTGCCCTTGTTTCATACAGCATCAGTTAAAGCAAGTTAACTCGGGCTGGAGGATGTACTTACAGAATCCTATACTCACATAACTGGCAACATGATCCTCCCTGTTGGCAGAGAGCTCATGGGGAGGAGGGCCTGGACCTTTTTTCCTTTTTGTATGAACTTCCCACAAACCTCTCTGTAGCATTGTGGCTGGTTTGCAAGAATGAGGCCAAGAGATAAGATAGCTGCCAGTTTCTTAATTCTTTGGACTAGGAACTAGACAGCAGCATTCCCTCTATATTCTGATTCCCTCTATATTCTGTTGGTCAAGAAAGCGCAGAACCAGGTTCAAGTTCCAGAAACTTAGACCTACTTCTCAATGGAAGCATGTTAAAGGAACCTGAAGCTGTGCTTTAGAGTGTATGTGTGTGTGTATGTGTGTATGTGTGTGTGTGTGTATGTGTTTATGTGTGTGTGTTTATTTAATGTAGCATTGTCACCCTTCCTCTGATGAGATGATTTGTCTCTTTATGGGCAACTTGTTCATCTTTACCATCCATTTCATAGAATGCTGGTGGTTTCAATGTTTTCTGTCCATTACCACAAGGTGGGTATATGATCTCAGTCTCGCCGAAGGTAATACCTATGCACATAGCCACAGTGATCAATGCTTGGTCCTAGGTAGACATATGCTCCATTAGGTTGATCACATTTCTTCACTGGTACTACTACAAACAGAAGACAGAACATTCCTCCCTGATGTTTCTGGTATTGATTTGTGGTGATGGTAAAACATGAAAGAAGTCTGTCCGAAGTAGGTGTGGGTCTCATATGCCATATAAATACTTGTACATATTAGACAACTTTGCTGGGTGTCAATTTCCTCTTTAGTAATAGTATCTACCTTGCAGTGTTGTCGTAAGGACTGAATGGAACATGGTAGGCACTCACGAAATGTATAATTATCACGGCATTATTAATATAGATATAAATCGGTAAAAATATTAAGGTTCCTTAAAACAGAAGTTTCCATATGTTTGAAGTCATATAGCCGTTACCTTTTGGATGGCATGAAAACTTGATCAAAGGAACAGATGTGAATTATGTAACTTAGCAAAAGTGGACATACATGTAAAACGTCTATTGAATTTGATCCAGGGGTACGTTATGGGGTTTCAAATGACAGTAATTATTAGAGTAATTAGACATTACAAATGTAATATTTCCTTCTCTATTTATTTTTCTTATCTACAATGTGATGAAGAAAATAAGCTTTACATGCATGCAACAACAACTGTAGTATTTATTTTTCTCTAGGTAGCATCCCTTCAAGTACATCTAGGAGACACGCCCTATTAATGAACATGAAGGAGGAAGTATAATATTAATAGAAAAAGATTGACTTCATAAATGGTATCCTCACAAAAATTCCAAATATAAACGTTTCATAAAAATGGGAATGTACCTGCAGTTGCTGATATATGTGCAATTAAATTATGACTAACTTGTTTCTCTGATTTCTGCATTTTATAATAAAACCTTAGGGTTTTACCAATGATAGACTATATAGCTCATCTGTGATAAACTCTTTTCAGTTTTGAAACCATATTACTAAATTGTATATTCATATCTTCCTCAAAGTTGAGTATACTTTCTTTAAAATGCAAAGTATGTGTCATGTGAGGTTGTCCCTAGACTAAAAGTCTTGTTACCTCTCAATGGCAACAGTGTATACAATTAGCATAAATCATGGTGTTAGGTGGTGGTTGATGCAATTGTTTTCATTGGGTTATTCTCTTATGAAAAAATGTAGCCACATATGCTAACAATAGCGTATAAATATGCCTGCAGAAGGAATGAAAAGTAGAAGCTTAGAGAAAAGAGAGTCCTGGAGAATTTGTGTAGCAGTAAAAGGCACCATGGCTCAGTGATATGTGTTCATTATGTTTTGTATCAATGAATTCTCCTGGAGGAAAGCTGGATCTCTAAGTATAGGAGAAGAGAAAGAGTTCCAGATGGACAGACAAATGGAAATAAATCTATTTGGTCTCTGAGTTGTTCTATCCCATAGGAATTATCTATTCTGAGACACACAGCTCTGTGATGTGTCTTTCTGTCTTTGAACTAGAAGCAGTTTGGAAGCTTGCTGGAGAGAAATAAAAATCTGTGGTCCATGATAAGCTGGGTAATATGACTTGTTGATTTTAGCCTTCATTATTACCTTTATTTAGTTGCTGTCTCTGATGTTTCCAGACTTACTGTCCAAGCATTTTGTATGAGAGGATGCATAAGCTATAAAGGTATTTTTCCTCCTCCTTAAACCTGAGGAATGGGTTAGGGTGGTGGCGGTGGATCAACAGAAATTGTAACTCAAAATAACTGAGGAAATCGCTATGCCTATGTGTTAAGTCTTCTGGTGCTTCTGACTTATATCTCAGGGTGTGTGGAGTTCTTGCAGGAAAACTTGCTAAATGCAGAAGGGAAGGTATATCTGAAAAGAAAACAAGAACAGGCAAAGTAGATCCAAGATAGCCCTACTTTAAGTTAATCATATTCCTGAACTTGGCAGCTTCATAAACCAATAGTGATTATTTTCACCTTGCATCAACTTTCTATCACTTTCAACTTCTAAGATACTTGACTTATAATAATAGCCATAACAAAAGTTTAGGAAGGATTAAGAAATGGCTGGTTTGTGTTTACAAGAATAATGATAATCACTAGGGTCAGTCAGGCTACACTTACTGCATTTTTTGATCAAGGAATTAGATCGGTCCATCAGGTAAATGTGGAGCATTAGACTGGCATTAGATTGGTCCATCAGGTGGTGTTTCCCAAGGCATGATATTAATTGGTGAAAAAAGCATGGGGATCTGGGGCCACAAATGATTAATTGATTCTGAATTAAATAAAAAATACGTAATTTTGTTTTTTTCTCCTCAGAGCCTGAGATATATTTGGTATATTCACAAATGAATTATACTCAGTTTCTCAGGACAAATGATTGAAGGCACACACATTGAGAAATGCCATAAACAAAACAAAACGCAACACAACACAACACAGAGCCCTGATTCAACACAACATTTGACAAAGTTTTACATAATATTTGTGTGTATGAGATGAAAAATATGGGCAGGGTAGCCATACTATTAAGTAGGTTCATAATCAGTTGAGACTAATTATTAATAATATTTTCTGGGGCAAAGAGAGTCGTCAATGAAGTGTCACAGGTTCTCTCTCTACTCAGTGGGATACAGAGTGGATATGGATGACATACTTATGAATTTTTACTGGTGACAGTGACTTTGATAAACTTACACAATCCTCTGGGTTAGATGTAGTAGGAATATAATAATAGGAGATACTCTCCTTCGCTTAGATCTTTATACTAACTGTGCTACGTGGAAAAAGAAATACTACAATGTGTCAATGTATATAGTATAATTTCATTTGCGAACAAACAAGGGCTATACACAAGTAAACACTCACAACTGTGTGTGTGTATATGTGGGGCTATTTCTGGAAGGATACGAAAATATGGTAACAGGGTTTGCTATGCAGAGGGACTTAAGAACTAGAGATCTGGAGGACAAATGACACTTATCTTGTGTTACTTTTCTACTGCTCGCATTTTCTTTTTAACTGTTTATGAAGCTTTTTAATATCCACGTGTTACTTTTCTTTCTTCTTTTTTCTTTTCTTTTTTGGTTTTTTGAGTCAGAGTGTCACTCTGTCGCCCAGGCTGGAGTGCAGTGGCATGATCCTGGCTTACTGCAACCTCTGCCTCCTGGGTTTAAGTGATTCTCCTGCCTCAGCCTCCTGAGTATCTGGGACTGCAGGCGCGTGCCACCAGGCCCTGCTAATTTTTGTATTTTTTCAGTAGATATGGGCTTTCATCATATTGGCCAGGCTAGTCTTGAACTCCTGATCTCGTGATCCACCTGCCTCAGCCTCTCAAAGTACTAGGATTACAGGCGTGAGCCACTGCGCCCAGCCACGTGCTACTTTTTCTAAAAAATATATTTAAGTTAATCAGAAGAAACAAGAAAGGATGCATAGAATTAAGAAGATGTGGATTAACAGGAGTTAAATTGAAAAAGAAATAGGGATTATGGTAAATATAAAACCAACTCTCTGATGCAGATGACAACAAAACGAAACAATTAGATTTCAGTGGTTCACCTTCCTTATTAAAACATAATAAGCTTTGGTGGAATGCAGAAGATACAAGAAGGGCTGAGGTTAGCAGTGCACTGGTGAAAATGTCTGTCTTGGAAGAGTCGTGCAATATTTATTCCTGCCAGGGACATCTGACACCCAATTCAGTTTATCTAGTTAAGGAAGCCAGTGTAACAATTCAGGTGTTAATGTCCAAATTAGGTTTTAAAAAGCCTTAATTGGCTCCTGCATTACCTGAGTGGACTGCCCAGTGCTACTCTTTGAGGCTTCTAATTTTCCTCCCAAACCACAGGATTGTCATACTGGGTCCTTAGATTTGAGCCAAGATGGAAAATACACACCCAAACACATCCAAAATGAAGAACTCATTTTACATTTGTAGAAAAGCTTATTGTCAATAAAGTTTTCTCAACATTAACCTAAACTATGAAAGATGGTGTAAATGAGGTCAAGTTTCTTGACATCTGCCCCAGGATATGTAAAATAGTATAATAGACAAAAATATCTGATTACCAAAGATGTTTTCATTTTCAGACTCTTTTCAATGTTTATTTTCAGACAAAAAAAATACATTGTTGCTCACTTTGCTACATTCATATTTGCTACTGTTACTGGCATATACGTTTGTTTTTGCCTTAGGTTCAGTAATATCAAAGTCACTTTGAAAAGCCACCAATATGCCAGTGTCTGCTGATGCAAAACCAGTAAAATCTACTGACTTTATGTAAGTATAAGGAAATAACTTGATTAGAATACCTCGTGGTTTATTCTAGGTTAACCAAGTAATCTCTCTGTCCTCTGTTGATTCATATTGCGTAAGTCACTTATTGCACCAGATTATATTACAACAGTATTTGACATCCTTTAAAGCAGTGATGAATATACTACCCTTCCATTATTTCATTAGAAACTATTTTAAAGTAGCTTTAACTTATTGAATATAACATTATAAAATTGAATATAAAACTAGAAGATTTTGAATAGTATCAGGCTCTGTGTATTCTCCTCCTCCCTTTATTATTTTTATATATTATGGGGACAGAAAACCTGTACAGTCTGCATACTGGAGAAGCTGGAGTCAGGCTGGCATTAAATAAATATCCACGGATCATCTTCCTAGTTACCTTTCAGCTTTCTCCCAATGCTGAAGTCGAACCAGCAGCATTCCCAAACAAATTTATCTTAACCACAATTTAAAGACAGTTTTAAAGGAAACAATCTTTCTCGCAGGTATAAATCATTCTTGCTTAATCGCTACCTTCCACAGTGTGGCTTTTAGAACAGTTTCTGTTGCTCACAGCACTGCTGGAGGAGGTAGAAGGCAAAGCAAAGGATTATTAAACACCTGCTGCAGTGGAACTCCACATCATCCCCACACCAGCCAAAGCAGCTGGCTTCCTGCTTGGGGACAAAGACACAAAGAGCCCACTTTAATGAGTTATCACTCTGATTTGAGTCTGAAGAAAATTTTGTATACCGGAAAATAAAAATCTCACAAAGATCTTAAGCAAACTTATAATATCTATAGATGGGATACAGCTTGGTAGATATTAGTAATTACAGTGGCACAATGGTCACTTTTATTGTTTTTTCTATTTCCACAAGTTTTTTATATTTTCTACAACAAATATCAATATATTTTATAATCATAAAAGCTGTTTAAAAATGTATGCTTTATCCAAGCATTTCATATTTACTTTTTATTTTTTTAAGGTCAGGAAGAAACTTTATTCTTGAAGATAGCAGTTTCAGTGTTATGGTATTTATTTAATTTGCAAACACTTATTATTCAGACACCATGAAGAAAGTTAATATAGAGCATTTTATTTGTTTGTTTGTTGTTTTTTAGATGGAGTCTCACTCTGTTGCCCAGGTTGGAGTGCCATGGCTCATTGCACAACCTCCACCTCCTGAGTTCAAGCGATTCTCTTGCCTCAGCCTCTCGAGCAGCTGGGATTATGAGCATGAGCCACCATGCCTGGCTAATTTTTGTATTTTTAGTAGAGACAAAGTTTTGCCATATTGGCCAGGCTGGTCTTGAACTCCTGACCTCTGGTGATCTGCCCATCTGGGCCTCCCAAAGGGTTGGGCTTACAGGCGTGAGCCACCACGCCTGGCTGATTAATATAGAGCTTAATCAAACACACGTCTTTTTCTGGAAAAGTATGCCATGGAGTAGATAGCTCACATATGCAAATAGCTTGCGGAATGAAGTGGAACATGGGGAATACGATATGAGCAGGTAAGTGTCTCTAAATGTTCCCAAACAGAATGAGTACTGAATATAGCATCTCATATTTAAAGGGATTGTAGAATAGCAATTCATTTCAGTATTTGATGATAATTTAATTCTTCGAGTCTTTGGTTTTTGAGATAGAGGTCAATAAAAACATGTCCAAAGCATGTTCTCTCATGGGAACTATTCTTACCCCAAATTAGGGGAGGAGACAGATTCTACTTAAGCATCTCTCTTGCGGTTATGTTATGGGTGCTGTTTATTTTTTCTTTTCCCTTTTTTTTTTTTTTTTTTTTGAGATGGAGTCTCACTCTGTCACCCAGGCTGGAGAGCAGTGGCATGATCTCAGCTCACTGCATCCTTTGTCTCCTGGGTTCAAGCAATTCTCCTGCCTCAGCCTCCCAAGTAACTGGGAATACAGGCGATCATGACCATGCCTAGCTAATTTTTTGTATTTGTAGTAAGCCGGGGTTTTACCATATTGGCCAGGCTGGTCTCAAACTCTTAACTTCGGGTGATCCACAGCCTCCCAAAGTGCTGGGATTATAAGGCATGAGCCACTGTGCCCGGCTGCAGTGCTGTTTCTGATTGGTTCCTAGGGTAAGACAATTTTCACATCTCTGTGGGGAAACAGGTGGGCTACCTGGGATCACAGGCCTTATGGAAGAAACCTAAACCTAGCAGCAGGAATGTTCAGTAAAAGCAGATAATAAATCACTCAACTTGTAAAAACTGACTCGACTGGGTCTAAGACCTATTCATTACTTTGATCTATTCCTCAGCTACTTAATTTACTTTTGGGGTCAGTTCTGGCTCTGCGGGTCTTAGAACTAAAAAAATAGACTTCCTGATAGGTGAATCCTTTTGAAAGATTAGGTGGATAGCCAGTTGTTATGTTCACAGAAAAACGATTCTGGTTTCTGAAAAGACACACAAAAAGCTGGCAAGAGTCATTGCCTCTAGAGAGGGGACTTGGGATTCTGGATTGTGGGGATGACCTACTTTTCCCGTATACCTTTTATACTGTTTATAATTATCACTGTGTCCTTGTGTTGCTTTTTCCATTAAGCAGCAACTAATAATTATGCAGAGTTCAAACTTGTGTTTTCTGACTTTTCCTGACATGATTTAAAAAATATTCTACCAGAGATGGCATCACTAAAAAAGGTAATTTTTTTTCTAGGAAAGACAAATATATAAGCTGGTTTCTAAAGTAAATATTTATGAAATATTCTTGGATATTCTAGGTTTGCATTTTTTTCTTTTTTTTGTGTGCGTCATCCAGAGGATGTTGTGCAGATCACTATCCTAAGGAACAACGTTTTTATCTTGTGAGATGTCATGAAATATAATTTATATCTTTTTTTATACTTTTAGAAGGGGATGGAAACTCACCCTGCCTTTTCTCGGTAATGGTTTGGTGTTGCCATCTGCAGCCTCATGACCTCTCTTGTTTTCTGGATATTGCCTGTAAGTTACACAGGTAACTTACATGCAACTTCTTTTTGCCCCTGCTTCTTGATCCAAGCGGAAGGCTGGGAGTCACTCCTAGTTTTCTCTACATTTTAATTACTCTGCATCTCCCTACTTTTCATAGATATGCAATCAGCCACTAAGTCCTGAGGCAGCTACCTCTTTAAAATCATCTCACTTCATCACTCTCGCTGCTGTTTACTACTCTAGGTCATTTTCTTATCTCTTTCTAGCATTGGTGCAAAATCCTTTCATAAGAGCTCTTACTTATAGTCTGGTCTCCATCTTATCCATTTTTCAATTGGCTGCCAGGTGATTTATCTAAAATGCGTAAGACATCTTGTTGCTTTCTATTTAAAAAGGCTTTAATGACACACCTTCTTTTTAGGATAATGTACTCAAGGGGGTTTCTGACCTACTCTGGGTAGAAAGCTCCACCCTTATTTCTCAGAACTCTTTGATACTATAGCTATGCCTGATCTCTTAAAAATGTTCTCAATGGGGCATGCTCTCTTTCTTCCATCCTCTAAACATCCTGTTTCCTTGGTCAAAAAGCCCTTAGCTCCCTTGCTGCCTTTCAGTTCTTCATTCACAACATGGTTCTAGTCTCATCTTTCCCAATCCTACTCATATATTCCTTTCATGTGCTCCCATTGGTCTTCTCTGCATATATCTACTCTTACTTTTTCTCTGGAATTATAAATAATGCTTTACTTACTGCTTTCTATACCAGATTGTAAATTCCAATTTATAATTTGTGGAAGGGGGGCAAGAGTTTTTTTAAAGAGAACAAGAAGGAAGATACATAAAGTCTCACTTCTTTATCCCCTTAGTAAGGGTTCAACTCTTTTATTTTTTTTTGAGATGGAATCTTGCTTTGTTGCCAAGCTGGCGTGCAGTGGCGCGATCTCGGCTCACTGCAACCTCTGCCACCTGCCCAGGTTCAAGCGATTCCCCTGACTCAGCCGCCGGAGTAGCTGGGACTACAGGTGCTCACCACTATGCCTGGCTAATTTTTCGTATTTTAGTAGAGATGGGGTTTCACCATGTTGGCCAGGATGGTCTCGATCTCCTGATTTTGTGATCCACCTGCTTCAGCCTCCCAAAGTGCTGTGATTACAGGTGTGAGCCAATGCGCCTGGCCTCAACTCAATTTTTGATGTTTAATATGAATATCTTTTAATTATCCTCACTCTTCCTTCTCCTTTTGCCCCACATCTGGAACAATAAAAGGGCCCAGTTTCTCCCTCCTTTGGCACCAGCAGGAAGTTCACACAATGCAAGTCCTGACTCACGTGTAGGAACCTGTGTCTCAGCCCCATCCTGTATCAACATAAAACCCTAAGCTACTCTTCTTCCTGTTCATTTGAGGAATTCTTAGACTTGCTTAGGAGCCCACTCAGCTTTCCACAGAGAGCTTTACTATGTGAACAATAAACCTCTCAAATCATAAGTCTCCAGACCCAATTAATATTATATTGTATGCACATGACATTCATATAGTATTTATTGCATATACAGAAGTAAAGAAGACATCCCAAAGCAGACCCACATGTGGGTTTTTCCATTTAGACACACAAGCTGGGTTTAACTTTTTAATTGGATCATGAGAGGAGGTGAGTGAAGGAATATAAACATTTAAACAACACCAAAGAAACTTATAGATAGGAACTATTGTTCATGGCATTATGTGTACTTGCTTCTCAAATAATTATTTTGTAAATGTCTATAATGGGTGTTTCTACATCTCACAGAACAGAAACACATTTTAGGGTACTCCTTTTGCTACAAGTGTCATTTAACCAGTGGGATATTTCCCATTAAAGTAATTCTAATAAGAACAAAGCACTGCCCAAGAGCTGGTTTCCTGGTACTTGCCAACTTCCATGAATAAGTGAGCAATGCTTTAATTATAGTAAGCTCACTCCCATAACCAAGCAGCATCAGGTCACATCAACCTGTTAAAAGTCCTGTGCCCTGTGAAAGAATAGGCTTGAAGGACTGATGAAGGATCTAAGACCTCTTGTTTGAACAGTGGTATCATTCAAATCTAGGTATTTTTCTTCGGGGATTTTCAAGGTCATGGTGGCCCAGACTTTAAAGAACTCAGAATAGTGATGAATTCTGCATTTCAGGCTACATAAAAATTGGTGTTAGTAACTAAAAGAACATGAAGACTCTCACTAAGGAACTAATCCCAATTCGAGCACTTTGAAAATAGCTATAATGAAAATCACACCAGGAGAAGGACATCAGACGTCCGTTAGCAAAACAAAGCATAATGAAACCCTCTACTTTACTCTATTACAAGTACCCAAATCACAGGCTACTGAAGAGACTTTATAGAACACCATTTCTTTCTTTCCTCCTTTTTCAAAAAATGTGATTGATGTAACAACACAAAGGAAATGTCAAAAATAGAATATGTGTCCTATAATCCAACTCTTTTCAATATGCATCATTACTGTTCAAGCCTTGTTCTAAAGATGATATATTTTTAAGTAGGTAGGCATAAATCTTTCACGTTCTATTTTATTTTAATATTTTTTTTCTTTTTGGAAGCATAGTTTTCAAATAGTAATTTAAAAATAACTGCATGACAATACAAGTAATTAATAAATTACCCTTTCCAAAACTATATCCCTTTGGTTGGGCATCTAAGTTTTCCAATGTTTTCTATGATAACTACATAGCAATCGTTTTTAAAGTTGTCAAATCCATCTATATGTTAAATCTTTTATAGAATCATAGTAAGCATTTCTTCATTGGTTCTGTGTATCTGTATTTTTATAAACAGGAATAGGAAACTAAGAGAAGATTTTATAAACAGTGGTACTAATACAGTTGAAATTCTTCTGGACCAAATGATAAAGTTGGATTTAGCTATAAGTATGATGTTTCTAATTTTCAGCAGGCATAGCAGATCTGTTACATGCTGTATATGCTAGAGCATGGTAGTATGAAACAGTACAAAAACTGTCATTACTCTCTAATTCAGAAGGGCTCATTTTCAAGATAAAGACATAGTTGGAAAAGAAATATTATTAGCAACTGCAGTTCACAAATATTATTCTTGAGGAGAAAAAAACACATCATGATAGCTTTGACCCAAGGATTATCATAAAAAGAACACAATAGAGCAGTAATTATATTTAACACAAAGACAAGTTTGGTTTCTTTCCTTGGGAAGTGACATTTTAATGCAGGTGATGGACAAGTAAAGAGGCAATTAAAATGTAAGGAGCGGCTAGGCCAATCCTAGTGAGTCCTGCCTTTTTTTGTGGTGAAGCATAATCTCTGGGCTGAGTATGGTGGCTCATGCCTGTAATTCCAGCACTTTGGGAGGCTAAGGCGGGTGGATCACTTGATGCCAGGAGTTCGAGACTAGCCTGGCCAACATGGTGAAACCATCTCTACTAACAATACAAACATTTAGCCAGGTGTGGTGGCACATACCTGTTGTCTCAGCTACTTGGGAGGCTGAGGCAGGAGAATTGCTTGAAACCGGGAGGCAGAGGTTGCAATGAGCAGAGATTGTGCCACTACACTCCTGCCTGGGTGATAGAGTAAGAATCTGTCTCAAAAAAAAAAAAGTAAAAACAAAAGCAAAAAAAAAGTCTGGGCCCAGTGGCTCACGCCTGTAATCCCAGCACTTTAGGAGACTGAGGTAGATGGATCACAAGGTCAAGAGATGGAGATAATCCTGGCCTAACATGGTGAAACCCTGTCTCTACTAAAATTACAATTTTTTGGGGGGGGGTGGGGGTGGGGCATGGTGGTGTGTGCCTGTAATTTCAGCTACTTGGGAGGCTGAGGCAGGAGAACTGCTTAAACCCAGGAGGTGGAGGTTGCAGTGAGCCAAGATTACACCACTGCACTCCAGCCTGGGTGACAGAGCGAGACTCTGTCTCAAAAGAAAAAAAAGAATAAGAATAATCTCTGAAGTTATAACTGTAGGAGGAAGGTCGTTAGTAAAAAATGGGAAAGACTTTGAAATGAGCAAAAATGATAAACAGATGTTCTTTCTAGGGTACGCTTCCAGGTTAACTGGACTTTTCATTGGCTTTGAGCTATTTACAACTCAGTGAGTTGTAGAAAGTTGATGGTAATACGAATTATTATTGTCCATATACAAGTAAATAAATTTTCTTCTGGTACTGAATAATTGATTGTTGCTTTGTGACTAAACAGCTTTGCCTCTGTTTATAAATTCATTTTAGTATTCCAGATTGCCTATTTACATGTCTTATCAGAATTCTTTGAACAGATTTTAACTTCTTACTGATTCCCTTGTTAATTAATAAGTTAAATAAAATATTTTACAAGCATTCATTTTGTATCTGTATGACAGTCATGAGTTCAACATTTTTTGGGAAGAAATATGTCTTAACACTAGGGTAAAATAGCTGCTTAGTAATTCTCTTATACAACCTTTAGTAAAGGCCACATTTGGCATTTCACAGGTTTTCTAACAAGAATGACTTTCAGTGACATAATTTTGCAATTATCCAGCCTAATTCATGTCCACAAAGATTTATTGAGCCCTTGTTCCATGTACATGTATCAGAAATCAGTAAGATCCACTTGGGTCCCATATAGTTCACATGGGTACAATCACAGCTCCAAGCTTGATGATGCTATGTGTTATGTTATGTGTAATAATAGAATCCTATGCAAAAATGTCTTTGGAGACTGAAGAAGCAATGAATTCCAATGAGACAGAATGTGCTACGCCTTGTGAAGAAGGCAGGATTTGAGTTGAGTCTTGCAGTATGGTTTTTACTGAAAGGAAGAAGAGGAAAGGGCAAGTATTTGAAAAGGCAGTGGGCCACGGGAGGGAATTTTGGCTGGAAAATTATCTCTTAGGAAGGTGGGTGTGGGTGTGGACGTGGGTGGGGACACCCCTGTAGGTAAATGGGAAGACATGAAATTTGGGACTGGACGAAATTATGAAACCCCTCAATGTCAAGCTTTGGAATCAGGCCAGCGCAGTTAAGACCTGCCACAGGTTTTAAAACAGAGAATGATACAATTAGCTCTTAATAGAAGATAGAGAGTTGACATTGTGGTGTCTTGAAATATCCCAGCTGCTAAACTGCGAGAAGAGATTTGTGATATAATCAGTATATATGGGTTATGTTTACATTAGACAATCTGGAAGGGTATACTAGCCAGAATACCCTCTTATCCTTTTTCCTTATTTTAAAGTTTTTCACATACATTTCTGACAGTCTCCCCATCATGATTTTACTATTCCCAAGATTATTTTTAATCATACATTCACAAAAAAAGGCTGGTCTCTCTCACTATCACAATTCTCTTCCTATCAGAGAGCATAGGAAAGGTCATGAGTATTTTGGAAGCCCAGCTAAAGGGAAATTAATTCAGAAATACATTTGGTTAGTATTAATGTCATATATTTTAAGGCTGTTACTTTCATGCATAATTAAATCAGTGCTAGCCATATAGGTATAGGAATGTCTTTTAGGAATAGTTCTACCACCGACTGTGCTGACATGTATCACATCATGATTTCAAAGTATAGGACCAGAAAATCTACAGTAATATAAACATATCCTATGGCTCTGGGCACTATAGGTAGCAGGAGAAGAAGGTATAAACTGGTCCAGAGAAAATGCTAGTATCTTCAAAATTATTGATTTCTGTGAAACTATTAAAAATATTGTATTTTTCTGATTTCTGATTTGATATTTGTGATTTCTTATTCTAATATAATTTTAACAAATTTCTCCTCTTTTTTCTTAAAGAGAGATTCCCAAATTGTATAAATTTTAACTTCTATAAAACCTGGATTCACTCTTGAGTATATGCCAATAGATTTATTATAATAAGTTTATGTAACAAAAAGTTTGGAGATGACCTCCAACCCCATTATTGCACTGAAAATCTTGCCAATTTTTTACCAATGACTTAATTACTGTATTTGGTGGGTAATTTTCTCATTTAAAAGTGATTTTAAAATCCATAAATATATGTAAAGAATGCAAAAATTACATAAATGGTTAAAGTAAAAAGTATAAATTTTCCTTCAGCCTAGCCTGCTACCAATTCTATGCACTTCTCAACATGTAATCACTTTTGACCATTTGGAAGATTTTTCCACACCCCATTCTCTTTGCATTTTTGTGTCCATTTATGTGTTTATGTGTGCATATACATATATTTATATTTATGGTATGTGTTTGTGTTTCTATATAGACAAGTAATATTTCATGTTTTTTACATTATGGAGATCATAACTATACATATTCCACAATATGCTTTCATTTAAGAATATCTATTACAGCAGCGGCCCCCAAACTTTTTGGCACCAGTGACCAGTTTTGTTAAACACAACTTTTCCACGGACTGGTTTTAGTATAAAACCATTCCACCCCAGATCATCAGGCATTAGATTCTCATAAGGAGCATGCAACCTAGATCCTTTGCATGCACAGTTCACAATAGGGTTCATGCTCCTTATGAGAATCCAGTGCCATTGCTTATCTGACAGGAGTTGGAGCTCAGGCAGTAATGCTTGCTCTCCTGTAGCTCACCTCCTGCTTTGTGGTCAGTTTCCTAACAGGCCACAGTGGTCCATGGCCTGGGGGTTGGAGACCCCTGTATTAGAGATTTTCCATGTTGGTATAAACCGAAGTACTTCTTTCCTTTTAGCATTATTAGTAATGCATAGGATGAAGATACCATGGATTTATGAACCATTGCCTTGTTGAGAGACAGGTGTCTTCAAATTATTTGCTAGGGTCAACCATGTTGCTTGCATGCAAGCATCCTTACATATACAACATTGTGCAAACATATGTGCATTTTTATAAACTCATAGAAGCAGAACTCCTCTTGACATTGGAGAATAAGGAGATACATGCACTCGTACAGTAGGACGTAAGAATAAAGAGAATCGAGAAGCTGAGGAACAAGAGTTAATTAGAGATTAGTCAAAATAAAGAGAGGAAAATTACAGTGAAATGTACGCTATGTGTTCCAATAGGTCTGGAGAATAATGAGGGGGACTGAGAAATGTCATGAGATTTGTCCTGGATATTTAAGTATCAGCCTGCCTCCTGGGCTCAAAGACTTTTCAAAGACCTCTGTGTGATATTGTGTACCAGGGCCTGGAGAATGTACTGACAATCTGTGGGAAGTTTTGCATTGTAATACGGGTCTTGAAGAAAGTGGCATTTGGCACATTGTGACTTTACAGGGAGGAAATACTTACTAAGGGAGCCCTTCCCAGAGCTATAGAGCACTGACCTCCCCAGGTCTGACACACTGCGTGGTAACTGGAAGTAATCCTAAGTCTTGTAGTCTTACAGAAATAATTGCAAATAAATAATGGAGTGAGGAAAAGCCACAACATCATGTTAACCAAATCAGTGAGATTTTAAGGCAGAAGATGAGTAGTGAGGTCTCCTGTGCACATAAAGCAGTGGTTCTGAAACCTTTGTTGTTCCTTAAAATGACCTGGACAACTTTAAAACAATCTTGATTCCCAGGCCACTGCCCAGACTAATTAAAATTAAATCATACTGTTAGGGGGGTGGAACCTAGCATCAGTATTTTTAAAGCTCCCTAGGTGATTTCAAGATGGTTTAAAGGCCACTGAAGTTAGAAATTACCAGCAATGAATATTCATCAGTCACAAGGAATTATAGATTATGGATTTTGCCAGTAATGTTGAGATCTGGAATATGTCCTCAAGTTATATAGCGTTTAGCAAAGACGCTTTTCCTATGCTATCCCATTGCAACTGATTCATTCTCTGATCTTAGAGACTTTTACTACTAGTAAATAAATATATCTGTAGATACCAAATCTATACTATATATTTACTGAGTAAAACTCCATTGCAAATTGCAAATGGAATAACTAGTTCCCATTAGCAGTATTTGTCAAATGTGCTTTTCCTTGGGTTTATTTTTTTGGGCTTGAGATTTCCTTGCAATGTCCTGGAGATGAAAGCATTAGCATTTCACATAGGTTGTCCTTGTCTCTCGGTATAATTCATCATCTGAGGTGGTGAACTGCCTTGTATTCACCTGCAATTATTTCTTGTAATTAGAGCTGCCCCCACATGTAATGCTCTCCCCATGAGATCCCAGATAATACATTTCAGGGCAAGGATTATTTAATTTTTCCCTGGTGAACTGATCCATCACCCAAGTGTTTCAATTTGTATTGAAAAATGCTACATGGGGTCAGTTTCTAGATGAGTATATCTTGTTCTGTCATTTTGCTTTAAAAAATTCCTATAAAGTTTCCTTTAATTTAAGAAAATTGGACCTAGTGGCAGTTAAGGAATGAGAAAAAAACCTAAAATTTTTTTCTGATGTATATTTTCCTTCAAAGCAAACTTTACCAAGTTTTACACTTAATGTTTCTTTAATTTATTGTCAGAGAGATTGTGTGCCTATTATGCTATTATGTAATTCTTTCCTCTTTCATTCCAAAGTTTTCTACATTTCACAATATTTTCTAACTTTATAGCTTTTTCTACATTTTTCTGATTTATTTTTATTTTTATTCTGAGACAAGGTCTCAAACTGTCACCCAGGCAGGAGTGCAGTGGTGTGATACTGTCTCACTGCAATCTCCACCTCCCAACCTCAAGCAATCCTCCCACCTCAGCCTCCCAAGAAGCTGGGACTACAGCCATGTGTCACCATGCCTGGCTAACTTTTGCATTTCTAGAAGATAGGGTTTTGTCATGTTGTCTAATTTTCCAATATGTATTTTTAAAAGTTCCTAAATTTTTAAACATATTTTAAATTTCTCTATAAAACAATTGTTTGGGCAGGGTGCCGTGGTTCATGCCTGTAATCCCAGCACTTTGAGAGGCCAAGGTGGATGGATCATGAGGTTAGGAGTTCCAGACCAGCCTGGCCAAAATGCTGAAACCCCGTCTCTACTAAAAATACAAAAATTAGCTGGGTGTGGTGGCATGCACCTGTAATCCCAGCTACTTGGGAGGTGGAGGCAGGAGAATCGCTTGAACTTGAGCAACAGAAGTTGCAGTGCACTCCAGGCTGGGCGACAGAGCAAGACTTCGTTTCAAAAAAAAAAAGCAACCAAAAACATTCTTGGTGTCATGATCCTAAAAAGTTCTCATTCTGTCTCCCTCTGATTGAGGTTGGATTTGACTTAACTGTCAACCATAGAACAGGAAGCGATGGTTTCCAAAAAGTCAAAACTTTGAAGTTTAGAATTCTTAAACCCCTTATTGTGACAAAGTTCTAGGTACTTGGAAACAGCCTTCACCGAAAACTTTCCCTAAACCCACACTGAGGATATCTGCACCTTTTGTTCTTTTTCTCTGTAATCGTGAGCGTAGAAATGGAAGGTTTCTTCTAAATTTGTTAAAAGAAGGATGGCTGAGAGGAGGTGGTGATGAGGAGCAAACTCAGAACAAACTGGAAAGCGGCCAGTTAGATGGGGATAGTGACTCCCTGATTTGGTGCCTGCGGGCAACACCCCTCATTGTGATGCTAATTGGACTGGACTGTCTTCGTGGCAACATAATGATGTCTCCAGAGCTCAATAAGAACACCTCTGGGTGCAATTTGTCATAATATTCTTCTCTCTCTTCTCAACCTAATCCTTTTGAGTGTCCAAGTTTAGACTTTCTCCCACAAATCAACGTTCTTTCCATTTTCCAAGATACTTGGGTAGAAGTTTCCCAGGTGATTACTCTATGAAACAAGTTATGAAACTAAATGTCCAGTATCATGACTTGTACCCTCAATTGTCCTTTCCCCCAAATCACCTCTTTGCAAACTGCTTGGTCTTTTGTTTGTCTATAATCAAGAGGTGCTTGGAATTGGTTATTTTTACTCATTCATTTACTTAGTCTTTAGTGTGGATAAATATTTTATGCATTTGATGACAAACTCTTAAGTTTACCAGAAATCTGCAGAATAAAAATATTCATTTTTAATCTCTAAAGTGCTTTTTAAGACCATGACAGAATTAGGCTAGTGTTAGTTTTTCTGTTAGTACTAACTACTTAATAGGAAGTGGATTTCACCACTGTCTTCATATGCCAAAAATAATGTGTAGAGATGGACATAGTGTGGAAAAATAGACTTTGAAGACTTGGATGGGTAGGACAGGGGTAGGGATGAGAAAGTGTTTCGTGGGCACAATGTGCACTATTCAGGGAATGGGTATAATAAAAATCCCAGGCTTCCCCACACAACATATCCTTGTGTCAAAACTGCATTGGTTCCCCCTAAATTAATACAAATAAAAACTTTAAAAGGAATTTTGAAACATAAAAGGCAATTTCTTCTCATATAAAGGATGATTCCCTCAAAATTTCATCACCAATTATCAAGTATTAGGTTGATACAGAAGTTATTGTGGGTTTTTTAAATTGTACTTTAAGTTCTGGATATATGTGCAGATCTTGCAGGATTGTTGCATAGGTACACATATGCCATGGTGGTTTGCTGTCTCCATCCCCCCATCACCTACAATAGACATTTCTGCCAGTGTTATCCCACCCCAACCTCCCCACCCCCTGCTGTCCCTCCCCTAGTCTTCACCCTCCAACAGACTCCAGTGTGGGATGCTCCCCTCTCTGTGCCCATGTGTTCTCATTATTCAACACTCACCTATGAGTGAGAACAAGCAGTGTTTGGTTTTCTGTTCTTGTGTCAGTTTGCTGAGAATTATAGTTTTCAGATTCATCCATATCCCTACAAAGGACATGAACTCATTCTTTTTTATGGCTGCATAGTATTCCATGGCGTATATGTGCCATATTTTGTTTGTCCAGTCTATCATTGATGGACATTTGGGTTGGTTCCCATCAAGCTACCATTGACCTTCTTCACAGAACTGGGAAAAAACACTTTAAGCTTCATATGGAATCAAAAGAGAGCCCGTATAGCCAAGAAAATCTTAAGCAGAAAAAACAAAGCTGGAGGTATCACGCTACCTGACTTCAAACTATACCACAAGCCTACAGTAATCAAAGCAGCATGGTACTGGTACCAAAACAGGGATATAGACCAGTGGAACAGAATAGAGGCCTTGGAAGTAATGCCACACATCTACAACCATCAACCATTGATAGACAATAACCAACCCAAATGTCCATCAATGAGAGACTGGACAAAAGGTCATTGCTATTGTAAACAGTGCCACAGTGAACATACGTGTGTGTGTCTTTATAATAGAACAATTTATTATCCTTTGGGTATATACTCACTAATGGGATTGCAAGGTCAAATGGAATTTCTATTTCTAGATCCTTGAGGAATCCCCACACTGTATTCCACGACAGTTGAACTAATTTACACTCCCATCAATAGTGTAAAAGATTTCCTATTTCTCCACATCCTCTCCAGCATCTGTTGTCTCTAGATTTTTTAAATGATCGCCATTCTAACTGGCATGAATGGTATCTCAATGTGGTTTTGATTTGCATTTCTCTAATGACCAGTGATGATGAGCATTTTTTCATATGTTTGTTGGCCTAATAAATGTGCTCTTTTGAAAACTATCTGTTCATATTTTTTGCCCACTTTTGAATGGGTTTGTTTGTTTTTTTCTTGTAAATCTGCTTTAGTTCTTTGTAGATTCTGGATGTTAGGCTTCTGTCAGATGGGTAGATTGCAAAATTTTTTTCCCATTCTGTTGGTTGCCAATTCGCTCTAATGATGGTTTCTTTTGCTGTACAGAAGCTCTGGAGTTTAATTAGATCCTGCTTGTCTATCTTGGCTTTTATTGCCATTGCTTTTGGTGTTTTAGTCATGAAGTCCTTGCCTATGCCTATGTCCTGGATGGTTTTGCTTATGTTTATGCCACAGAACTATGGCAGACACTATAGATCAGGGATCTTCTGCCTAGAGTTTCCTCTTGCCATTTTCCAGCACACCACTGGCTACAGACTTCAGTGGGATGAATACATGGGTGCCCTGGACTGAAAGCAGAT